>CAUYQV010018177.1:0-16712 GCA_963574575.1 Galagoides demidoff
TCATATATCTGTAGGCCGTGCGCCAATCTTCTTCAGAGAAATTTCTCTTCAAGTCCCTTGCCCACCCTGAGATGGGATCACTCGTTTTCTTCTTGCTAATACGTTTAAGTTCTCTATGGATTCTGGTTATTAAACCTTTGTTGGAGACATAACCTGCGAAAATCTTCTCCCATTCTGATGGCTGTCTGCTTGCCTTACTTACTGTATTCTTGGCTGTGCAGAAGCTCTTCAGTTTGATCAGGTCCCAATAGTGTATTTTTGATGTTGCTTCAATTGCCTGGGGTGTCCTCCTCATGAAATGTTCGCCCAGGCCGATATATTCAAGTGTTTTCCCTGTACTTTCTTCTAGAATTTTTATGGTTTCATGTCTTAAGTTTAAATCTTTAATCCAGTGAGAGTCTAACTTAGTTAATGGTGAAAGGTGTGGGTCTAGTTTCAGTCTTCTACAGTTGCCAGTCAGTTCACCCAGCACCATTTGTTAAATAGGGAATCTATTCCCCACTCAATGTTTTTAATTGGCTTGTCAAAGATCAGGTAGTGGTAAGTAGCTGGATTCATTTGTTGGCTTTCTATTCTGTTCCATACATCTACCTCTCTATTTTTGTGCCAGTACCATGCTGTTTTAATCACTATGGATTTATAGTATAGTCTGAGGTCTGGTAGTGTGATTCATCCTGCTTTGCTTTTATTTCTGAGTAATGCCTAGGCTATTCAAGGTCTTTTCTGATTCCATATATAATGAAGTACTATTTTTTCAAGATCTTTAAAATATGACAGTGGAACTTTAATGGGGATTGCATTAAAATTATATATGCTTTGAATAGTATGGACATTTTATCAATGTTGATTCTTCCCAGCCATGAGCATGGTACGTTTTTCCATTTGTTAACATTTTCAGCTATTTCTTTTCTTAAGAGTTTCATAGTTCTCTTTATAGAGATTTTTCACATCCTTTGTTAGGTAAACTCCTATATTTTTGAAACTCAATATTTCATCTTCTTTGGCACTACTGTGAATGGAATAGAGTCCTTGACTGCTTTTTCAGCTTGTGTTTAATATTTTCATACACAACAAACTACTTTTCTACTTTGCTGCAATGCAACAAATTGTAATCATCAACCATTACAAAATCTGTGATGTAATCTATCCAGTCTCATTTTTTTCTTTATTCTTCACGTCATAGTACTCTTTACTAATTTGTACTTTCACCATAACCACCTTTTCTGCATCAACAGCATGCTTTCACTTAAATGTAAAGATTTGCCTGTACTTACTGAATTAGATTAATAACAAATAATTAAATTAACAATAAACTCTGATTTTAAATCAGAATTTCCTTAATTTTTTCTTTTGAGACAGAATCTCACTATGTCACCCTTGGTAGAGTGCCATGGTGCCACAGCTCATAGCAACCTCGAAGTCTTGGGCTTAAGCAATTCTTTGCCTCAGCCTCCCAGGTAGCTGGGACTACAGGTGCCTGGCTATTTTTTTTTATTATTATTGTAGTTGTCATTATTGTTTGGGAGGCTCAGGTTGGGTTCAAACACTCCAGCCCCAGTGTATGTGGCTGGTGCCCTAACCACTAAGCTACAGGCACTAACCCAAAATCTCCTTAATTCTTAAGGTGTTCTTTGAC
The DNA here is from genome assembly GCA_963574575.1 of Galagoides demidoff. Lineage (NCBI taxonomy): Eukaryota > Metazoa > Chordata > Mammalia > Primates > Galagidae > Galagoides > Galagoides demidoff. The sequence continues at coordinate 1,637 of CAUYQV010018177.1, forward strand.
CAACAGATAAGTATATATGGAAGCAACATTCTTTCAGGTTTTAATTATTAACAACAACAAAAAAAAAGAAAGCTGAACTTAATTCAGTATCCAAATGCATCTAATTTACGATAACTGAATATATCAGTACTGGATGACTCTCACTCATTAACTGATTGCTTTAAGAAGAATGAAGGAAAACATGATTTCAGTTATTAACGATCATCCTGGGTTGAGCAGAAAGCTGTCATCATCTTTTACTGTTTGTCAGTTAACTGTATGGCAGTAATGTGGTCCTTTGGTTGAAAGTCTGAAAACATTTGTTTTAGTGGTCTGATAAAATATAAAGATGCAGAAAGACAATTAATTATTTTCTTGGAGGCAATGTATGTTTTCATTCCCATTCTTTCTCCCCTGTGCCACTAGGTTCCCAATGTATATTACCTTTGTGTGAAGGCTCCAGAATTTGACATGAGAACATATTTCTCAGCATAAAGATATTGATGGGTAGCTCAGAAGGATTTGGGGAGTGATTTGAAGAAGGAAATGGAAAAACATGTGCTAAACTTTAAAAAATATAATGAGAAGGCCAGGAGTGGTAGTGGCTCACATCCTAGTACTCTGGGAGGCTGAGGCAGGTGGATTGCCAGAGTTCACAGGTTCAAGACCAGCCTCAGCCAGAATGAGACCTCCTCTCTAAAAACAGCCAGGCGTTGTGGCAGGCACCACGTATAAAAACATGTTTAAGCTATTTGGGAGGCTGAGGCAAGAGAATCGCTTGAGCCCAAGAGTTTGAGTTTGTGGTGAGCTATGACACCACAGTGCTCTACCCGGGACGACAAAAAGAAACTCTGTCTCCAAAAAATATGTGTATAGTGAGAGTTAAAATGAGCTTGGTGAAAATGTTGCCTCTCTTTCCTCTGCATGTTTTCAGATCTGTATGATTTTAGCTCCTTCACTGGTTCCCTTCTTTGTCAGAGCAAGCTGTGAGCTCAGGCCTCATCAGTATATGAGAAATCATATTTCTTACCTAAACATTTTATTGACAATGTTAACATAGCAAACAGAAAGCAGCATCAATTTGTAGAAGTGATATTGGCTTATCATACTGTGTCTTCTTTGATAAACAGAGGAAATAAAATACAGTGGTGTTAGAAAAGGAAAAGATAAAGTATTTAAACTTCTTAGGACGTAACTTTGACTTTGACAGTGAGAGTGAAAATGGGAGTTTATTCAAAGGGAACTTACTGATTCTAAGTTAAATCAGTGAGATTGAGTTTTACTCAGACTACCAGTTGAATTTATCAGGGAGAAATCTTAGAGTACATTCAAAAGGCTTCTCTATGTTAACTTGTGATAGTAATATAGAAATTTTGTAGATGGCATCTTAACTGCCAAACATAGGTCAGTTATTTAATTTTGTGTTTTAATGCAAAACAGAGATCAGGATCCACCATGATAAAGACTAGAGATTTCAAAGGAGGAGCAAAGGCAGAGGTAATAAAAGTAGCCAGTGTCTGTTGAACCATAGCACGGCCCTGTGATCTGTGCACACACGCTACACCATGTGATCCTCACAACCAACCGTGTGACTGGCATTTTTATTGTTCCTCCTCTACAAAGAAGAAAAACATATTTAAGTAAGTGTTCCAAGGCTACTCTGGGTAAACTTAAAAGACTTTGACTGAAGACTTATGTCTATAAATTACTGAGTAACAGAGTCACATAAGATCAAACATTTAGAGAGAAAAGAAAATAACCTATCTAGCTAACAAAGAAGTGTATTTCTTTATTATTATTATTCTTAGCAATGATGTGGGGTTTTTTAATGTCCCTTAATATTTGAAGAAAACTGCCATCTTTCTCAAGCCAAAGTTTTCCAAATTAATTAGCATTATTGAATACATTTCAAACACTGTGCTCCATACTGATGATACAAATATTAATAACTCCTGAATTCCTTCTCTGAGTATTACTTAATCTGGAAGGAGAGACAGCTTCATAAAGAGTTCTAACACAATGGGACTAATACAAGAGGAGCTTAAAGGAGGAAGGAATTAACTCAGCTGGGGCAAAGGGAAGATGTAGTTTCAGGGAAGGTTGTATTCCAGCAGGGTGTTGAAGGGTGACTAGACAGTTACCAGGCAAAAGATAACAGAAGGCAGATTCCAGATCACTAGAACAGTACAGGCATTGGGGATAGAAGCTCAGAGGCACCAGAGATTGGCACCTATGGTAGTGGGAGGAGTGTTCGCAGGCTGGAGAAGGGGAGAAGGGGATTCTGCAAGATTGAGGTTGTAAGTTTATCAGGGGGAAATAATAGAGATTGAGGCAATAAAGGTATATGAGAAATAAAATATACAGTGACCTTGAACTTAGGCTAGAACCATGTTTCCTAAGATATAATGTATATTAAGAAACTATTAAGGAAAGAAAACATTGACAGAAAAAATTTAAGAAAAATGAAGATATTTTAAAATATTAGAAATAGTCCATACAACTTGTATTAATTTAAAAAACAAGAAATATAAACTTTATTTTAGGTCAAAAATTCCCCTGTGAATTAAAATTCATCTTTACTATTATAAATTGGATAAACTAGAATAGTCTATAAAATTAACATTCAATGCCACAGTAGAAAGATGCATTTACACTCTGCCATATGCCATCTGAGCTCCAATTTTTGAAAGATGGACAAGCTTCGTGCACTGCTCAACATTTTGTTCAATTAATTACCCAATTACTTCACAAATTATATCCTTGCTGCAAGTTGTGCTATTTTGAGATATTATTTAAACCAATTTTCCTTCTTGTATGTTGAAAAACTCTCTATACTGATTTGACGTGGCTGAACGCCATCTATTGCAAGACATTAATTCAATTCATGAAGTTTAGTTTGGAATTTATTTTATGTTTTGCTCTTTTGCAGATTTTATTGGTGTGGAATGTACTAATAACCCTTTCTCTCCCTCTCTCTCTCTCTCTCTCTGTCTCACACACACAGACCTCAAATAATGCTACAATTTTCCAACAAATAAATTTGCTGATTCAATATGAAATATACTAAGCACACACACAACCCATATATACATCTCTCTCTCTCTCTATTAGATAATTCATTCCTAGAGGAATCAAACTTTTATTACAATAGAAATTGACTTTAGTCTTTCTTACTAAATATCTAAAATAAGATAATAAAATCATCAATGGAATGACAGCATTTTTATCTTGGTACCCAAGCATGTAACATGGGAAATTACAAATCACTTTAACATTTAAATCCATTGCAACAAGACAGATAGGGAGCCTGGTGTGTGTCCAGCTCTCAGACACCAGTTTGTGTCTGCATCAACAACTAAACACATCAAAAGCACTCCTGAGATAAAGCAATAACATTTTCTAAAATCCAATCTATGTCACTTGAAATATTAAAAAGCAAAGGTAAGCTGAAGTTTCTTTTTTTAACCTAAAAGACTTTCACTTCATGAAATAATTCAGAAGAATATTGCTCTAAATAGCAACCTTCTTCATCTCCCTACACGTATGAACATTATTTACGTGTTTTTTTTAAAGGCGTCTTTTATATAAAGTTGAGCAGATCACTATTCTCCATTCTTTTAGAACTATACTAGATGTTTATGTATGTGTAAGAGTTACAGGAAAAAACTGAACAGAAGAGAATAACCCAAGTTGCTTTCTTGGAGTCAATAAACTTTGGGCAAGAAAACTGAAAATTTTATGTATACTCATAATCTTTTCTGTATTCTAAAATGCCATTACTCGCAAGATGATTTAGCTTCAATTATGGGATTTTTCCTGTGAAACAAGATCCAATTGATTGCTTGACCTATCCATCTATCAGAAATATTATAACATGGGAAATAGAGTTGAGAGTTTTAATTTATGCATGCAAAGGAAACTTCTCCCTACGTAATATGCATGCGTGTGTGCTTGTGTGTGCGATTGCCCGTAGACACACTTAGAGAGCAGGAAGGAGAGAGAGTGTTAGCTGGCATGGGTGCATACAGGCCTGTCTGCTGCTTGAAATCTCTTCCACTGTTCAGCGGCAGACGCCTCAGGCATTCAGCTGCAGAGTGCGAAAGAGACAACTATCCACCCACACATCAATACTCTATTTAGTAGTTTAAAACACCTATCATCTAAAACACAGTTCTTTAAAAATTTTAAATACAGCTGAAAATCTGTTACATAATGACAAAAAGGAAGAATGATGTACCGACTGTAGCACTTTTTAATGGAAATATATAGGTGCTCTGGGCAAGATCTGTGGGAGAGGGGAAGGGTTAGGCTTTGAAGATCTGATTCTCTCCCTATGCTTCTTTTGAACTTTTCACAGTGGTTACTAAGCTCATATCTGTTTTGTGTTCTGGATGCTTTAGTATTCTCTAAAAATATTTAATTATCTAGTTGCAAGAGAGGAGAAAAGGATGGTAAGACTTGAAAAGAAAATCATAAAGGTTACATTTAAGTCTTCTATTTGACAGCCCTCAGGTATTAGCTCAGAGAGCTGTATAGATTTCCTCCTCAAAATACGGTGCTTGTACTTTTAGAGCTTGGGATAGGAATATTTAAAGTAGAGTGAAAAGGTAGTCCACTTACTCAATGTGCTTCACAAAGCCACATATGAATAATTTACCCTGTAAATCCAAAGGAATAATAAACTACTTTTATAATTTATATCAGATGCTCTCTATAGGCCTGCCTCTGGTGTGGTTACACACACACACACACACACACACACGCATGCACTGCCTTAAATTTTAGTAGGAACACAGGGTAAGCATTAGAGGAGTACTTGTCCAGAGAGAAGGTTCATGCTGAGTCTAATGAAGGACTGAAGTCTGTTTGGTTTTGATAAAATTGTAATTTGAATTCAGTTCATGCCAAAATGAAGAAATGAAACTATTTTAATATCGAATATTAAAATTCAATTTAACATAGAATATTTTAAAAGTTCGACTATGACAATTGAAGATTATGAAAAAAGAAACTCCTAAATTAAAAAAAAACAAGCAAAGTGATGGTGATTGTGAACCATGAGTACTTATTGATATATATGTGCCTATATTACACATATATATACATATATATGTATATACACACACGTCTTCATAAATAAGCTCTTCTAGAATAACAGCCATCTCTTATGTTCCCTTGTATCCTCAGGGTCTAACACTTCTGTACACAGAGTAGGTACTTAATAAATTGTTAATGATTTACTTATCCATTCAATTCATTGAAGATCCTGTTTTCAAGGGGCTATCAGTCTAGCAGGGTAAGATATATAAAATATATATAAATATAAGACAAAGCAATAAGAAAAACTGAAAAGAAGTTCTGGGTTATAGTCAAAGTACAGACAAAATTCAATTGAAAGTTCAGAGGAAGGAGTTGGGGAAGGGGGGGAAAGGCTTCATGAAAGAGGTATAATCTGATGGTTATTGTACAAGAAATCTGAGTCAAAGACGTAGTATTATTTTGGAAAAAATGTAGTAAGAAAAAAAATTTCACATGAAAGCAATTAAGTTCTCTGGAATTCAGAAATGGTTAAAAGTATTTTCAAGATGCTTTCTTTGTGTTCATCTATGCAATATTGCCTTTCTAATAAATTCGTGTGTTAATATTCCCTAGCAACAATCTCACATGTAGGTAAAGCGTAAAATCTTATCTGTCTATTCATTTAATAAACATTTATCAAATGATAACTATTTTAGTAGAGTGTACTAAACACACAATAAGGTATTAAAAATAAATTAAACACAAGTCATATTCTCAAGGAGCTTACTTTTTATTAAAACTGTGTGTGTGTATGTGTGTACACATATGTAGATAAACAAGCAACAATTATTAAAGTAGAATTTACTAGTTTTAAACATCCATAGTAGCTGTGCTTGACTCATCTCTTTTTTTTATAGAAAATGTTTTTATGCACAGCTTACCAATTTTATCTGAGCTGAAATGCAGATGATCCCTGCCTTAACAAGATGATTGATTTCTACCAAGTAAAGCCCTTATAAGTCAATCCCTTAATGTTATAAAGTTAGAGTTTTATTCTTCAAAAAATATTTAATGCCATTTTATACTAAGGTTATTCATGAAAATAGGTTAAAATAAAACACAAATATCTTTGAGAAACACATATGAAGTATAGGTGGGGGAAATTGCATATATAAAAGTAACATTGTAAATATTTCTTTAGAGGGACATTTCTGCCGTTGTTACTATGGCTATTTTAATTATAGTAAGAAAGACGATAAAAGTAAGAGGCAGAGTTTAAGATATTATTAATTCTGTCCTTCCCCATGAGAGAAAATTCACTTAGAAAATGTTATGCGTTATTATTTTTTATTCTGTTTTTAGAAAGCACTCCAATTTCTTGCACTGCCCCATTTCATTATGCATATGAACTGTTTGGTAAAATTTTGTGATCTCATCTTTCTATTTGAGCTGTACCTGTAAATTCTGGAAAACAGGCAACTGAAAAGTCTTTTGATAACAGTAAACATAAACATACAAGATTGAACTAGAATAAAATGTAAAATCCAGAGATCATTTCAGCTGAAATATATAAATTTGCTGGCTAGAGAAAAATAAACAAGCGAAGAGAGAAAAGATGGGCATAATTTGGTAGATACGTCATCATTGGCAACAAGTTAAGTATTACATTATTATCTGCACAAAGATAATCATTGTTTTGTGTATTTCTAAATTTTTCTGCTTTACGTCTCCGTGTTTAAGACTCGAAACTTACTAAGACTTAGTATTGTCAATTTTTCCTTTTGCATTTGCATAGCAAATAACGTTGTCCCCTTGTTATCACAAGTGCAGGACTGTATGTTACAGGCTTTTTCTGTATCCATTCACAACCATGATTTATTCATCCCAAGGTGTATACTGGCCAAACAGGACAAGGCTGTTCACTTTATGAAAGAACTAATTCCTGAGACAGGCTCTGTTCCTCTTTGATGCTATTATAGCCCTGGCGTGGTTATTAATCTGCTGAGATGATCATGTCCTACTGAAAATACCTTCTTATCCACATGCAAATGAGTCACAAAAGGAACGACATTCATGCACTTCATTATTGGACTTATTTCATTGTTATTTTTGAAAGAATATGGGGAGCTGAATATGTAAATTGAGGCGATAAATGAAAGTCTGTCGTTCCCTTCTTCATTCCCCTAGAGTCTCTGATATTTCGCCTAAGCTGTTTTGCACCTGACTAGTTACATGGTTTTAGCTTCCATTAAAATAGGTCTGACACTCCAACAAAAAACAAATTGTGCCTGAAATTGGGACTATTAAAATGCTACGGTGCCATCCGGAAGTCAGCAGTGGCACTGCGGAGGGCCTGTGAAGAACAAAAAATACAAACACGTGAAATGCGATGCTCCGTGCGCTGTGGCACATCCAACGTCTTTAAGCTTCAGAAGTCAGCTCCGTGGAGCTCTGTCAGGTTGTAATTTATAAAACCAAGGTTGGTGCAAACTAGCTGCACATCGCTTGGAAAAAATCCTGAGGAACTGAGATTTTCTCAATGACAAATATAGCCATCTTTGTTATAATCAGAATTCTCTGCTATAGGTAAGGTATTTACTGGGCAACTTACCAAGTAAAAAAATAATAAACATTTTTATCTTCTAGAAGTCATCTGTTCTGAAAAGCGATCTGCATCCAAGAGATGCCTTTTTACTCATATATTACATATTGATTGGGAAAATAGTGGGCTTTGCTTCTTACTAAGACAAGATAAAAGGCCAGAATTAGTGCAGGAACTCAAAGGAGGGGAAAAGAAGTTCAGTGTCCTTAACAAATAACCTCCTTCCACAGTCTCCATTACCGCTGCCATCAGTACTAACGTTCCCCAGATCTTCAAATGGCTCCCTAGGGCCCATAATCAATTCACTACAGCTGGTGAGCCTCTTTCGCTCTATGTGAGTGTGCACACATTTCATTATAATCTACCCTCCTTCCCCAGACAAAAATTTGAGTTCTTGGCATGACTTAGTTCAATTGAACAAATTCTCAACTCTAACTTGAGTTTTTGACACAGAGGAAGAGTATGAATATGTCAAGGTCTCAAACCTGCAGAATATAGGTAGCAAAACTGATCACCTTAACCAAACACACTAACTGCACTAAAGGAAAAACTATGTTTATCCACAAGAGCTCATTATGATGACTCAGGGAGAAGACAAAGCAGGCAGCAATTTTGAGCAGCCTGTGGGATTGCTCTGTTCTGTCTTTTTCAGGAGGGAAACCTGGGTGGGATGATGGTTGACATAAGGAAGCTGGATCTACTACACATTTGTAAAAATCCCTCCCCTGTCTTATCGTGTTTATATTCCACATGGAATGGGTAAGAGAAAGTAGGAAATAGTGAGACAGGCATCTGAAGATAAACAATAAGCAATGTGAGAATTTGTATGCAAAGAGGGATTTGGTTGCACTGTAAGAATAGTCGCTCTACAAAGATTCAAAATGCGCTGTACTTAACAACTAGAAAAATAACCTGCATTCCAACTGAGTTGAATCCAAGATAGGAAAATTGGGGCTGAAATTTATATTATACTTACCCGTCTTTTGCTAGTCTATTAGGTTCTGAATATTTCTTCCACTGTTAATTATCGTCTATACCTACCATACTACTAAAAACATATATAATTTGGGAAACTGCTCAGTAAAGTAACTGTTCATCCTCAACAGCTAGTCCTGCAATGCATTTCTGAATAAATATATGTTGTAAAATGTCTTTCCCCATATCCCTCAGCTCATCATTGTCATGTCAAACAGACTTTTCTCTACTGGGGTCTTCACTATAGAAGCGCAATACCAATTAATTGATTATGTTTGTTCAAACTTACCCAGCAATAAAGTTATTATTTTAAATTATACAAAAGAAGCCAAATAGTCTGATTAAGAGATATGAAACAAATGGATTTAAGTTTTCTTTGGATTACAATCAGCCAGTTTTTCTAAACTACATAATCAAAAGGAATTAATACCAAATCCTCATGCCCTACCACACATTATTTCCAGTGTGGGTGTAGAACAGGCACATTATGTTGAGTTGAATAGATGTAGAGATCTGTAATACCATCGTCTAAAAATAGACCATGGCTTAGCTTCAAAGTGCATTCTCAAAGATACACTGGCATTTGGGGTAACTATTATTATACTATCCTAAGTAATAGGCAAAAGCTATCCCAATCTAATTGCCATTTTCAAAGTTTATATGGTAATGTGCTTTTGAATGCTAATATGAATGTGAAGTTTTCTGATTTTCTAAAAGACGTCATGTGGGGGAAATACAGTCTGAAGAATGCAATGCAACATCTATGAAATGTTCAATTTAATTGTGCTTCAAAAGCTTAATTCCCATGAGTGTGTATTTCAAGTTAGCTCCCTTCTGCAATATTCACATACTGGTTCATTGCTTGTCTGTCTTTCCTATTGCTAATCAAGCTTGATTTTTACCTAAGGAAGCAATTACTTTGCTTAATAAACTAGTTAAATGTATTTAGAGTTAATAATTCTTACTTTAAGAAGTAACAGCGCCAATTTCCCCTTTTCTTGGTGATATCTAGATATTTGCAGTCTTGCCAGCTCACCTGACATATTACACATACACTATCACCTTCAACTTAACCATAAACATTACACAGTAGGTAAATAAGAGGGAGGCAGAGAAAAAGCGACCTAAATTCAAACTAACACACAACAGAGTAATTGGGGTGAGTCTGAATACAACAAAATGATAGCAGTTCTCTGGAAACATTTAAAGGTATTCTAATGAGTTAACAGGATGAAAACATTTATATTCAAGAACTTCCTGAGGGGACTCAGGCACTATGAAATTGTCTAAGAATTAGAGAGGATTGTGAGTTCTCATGCTAATTCCCATCAGCCTTAGGATCCTCAGCGTGTAGTCTGGCTTCATTTGGCTTCACTTTTTCCACAAATTTCATGTGAAAAACAAGATCTTGGCCGGGTGTGGTGGCTCACGCCTGTAATCCTAGCATTCTGGGAAGTCGACATGGGTGGACTGCTTGAGCTCAGGAGTTCCAGACCAGCCTGAGCAAGAGCAAGGCTCTTTCTCTATCTTTTACTAATAACAGAAAAACTAGCCATATGTTGTGGCAGGTGCCTGTAGTCCCAGCTACTCAGGAGGATGAAGCAAAAGAATCACTTTAGTCCAGGAGTTTGAGTTTGCTGTGAGCTATGATGTCATTGCGCTCTAGCCTGAGGCAACAGAGTAAGACTCTGTCTCAAAAATTTTAAAAATCTTATTTATAAGAATTAAAAATGATATCATCAAGAATGCTACAAATAGCTGGATGCGGTGAATTACACCTGTAATTCATTGCTCTAGGAGGCTGGGGCAAGAGTTTGAAGAGCTTGAAGTCAGGAGTTCGAGGCTAACCTGAGAAAGAGTGAGACATTAGCTCTACAAAAAATATAAACTTAGCCAGATGTGGTGGCATGCATCTGTAGTCTTGGCTACTTGAAAGGCTGAGGCAGAAGGATTAGTTTACCCCACTAGTTTGAAGTTGCTGTGAGCTCTGCTTGTGCGTCTGCACTCTAGCTTGGGTGATAGAATGAGACCCTGTTTAAAAAAAAAAGTTACAAACAATAAACAGATCAAATAATCACTATCCAACAGGATAGGAATTGACACCCTAAGTACGATGTTGTATATTAATCTTAAATATAGCTATTAAAACTATTTCCAACAGTGGCAATGTTAAAAATTATCAATTTGCTTCACAGCTGGTGAACCTTTCTATGTGAGTGTATACACATTTGGACATTTGATGTAACCTTTTACATCTTTCATCACTCGAGTAAGAAATTTAATGCATTTTAAATTACAAAAGATTGAATATTTAAACTGCGATACCTACGATATACGCAAAATACTTTATTCTCTAAAAAGCCACTTAAGTTTCAACAGAATTATTACATAGAAAAGACTACAATAAATTTGTATTCTGAAGAAATCAGTGTTTTAAAGTGTGATAACAAATAATAAGATTTATTTTTTATTCAGAACTAGGTTTCTTATATATTTTGACTATGCCTTTAAATTTAATTTATTTAAAATTCTGCTGTTAGAATTTTCTCATCTTTTACTTACTCCCCAAAAGTATTCCAGATGGTGAAGAGAGTAAAGTTCTCCATTGTTTTAATTTCTTTTATTTGATTGTGGAGTTAATACAAAATGAAGTGATTCTTTATAGGAACTAAATTCATTGAAATTGGGATCAAATGAATATATAAAACTCAGCAAAATAGAAATAATGTCATAGAAACATATAATTACATACAATGTAATATTGTAAATTTCTACCAAATTAGGGGCAAAATTATTAACTGATAATTTTTAGGTTTTTTATTTTAAAGTACTTTTACTTGTATAGACAGCATGCAGTGATGTTTTGTTTGAATAAAACTTTATTAAAATGTAGCATACTAGTGAGAGCTAACATACTTAGCTTTGTTAAGAGGGGCACTAAGGAGAAAAGTTTTCAAAAGCTTTCATTCTTCCTTAAAGATTACCATTTATATCTAAACAGAAATTATTTGTTACTGATAAAATTATGCCCTTGTAGGAAAGACATGGTGAAATAAGCCCTCACCCATATTCTAAATTAAAATATACTTGTAGAAGAAAGGGACAAATTCCTAGGAACATACAACTGCCCAAGACTCAGGAAGAACTAAAATTCCTGAACAGACCAATAATGAACAGAAATAAAAAAGAAATAAAACTAGATTGAAACAGAAATAAAAAGTCTTACAACAACTAAAGCCCCATACCAGAAGAACTTGCAGAAAAACTCTTACCCACACAACAGAAATTGTTCCCTGACATTGAGGAGGTAATCCTTCCCAACTCATTCTATGAAACCAGGATCACCTTGATACCAAAGCTGGGAAAGCACACAACAAAAAAGAAAACTACAGATCAATATTCCTTATGAACATACATGCACTAATTAATTTCTTAACATCACCCAAGAAATGGATAATTTACTTAAATGAACTCATTTCTTAGTTTGAGAGAAAAGCAAATGCCCCCAGAGTTAACATAAATGAAAAGAATACAAATTTTTTAATTACATCAATTATCTTTGCATTCTCTACCAAAACAGTATCAACACCCAATAAATGGAAATTAAATAATTACTTTTAACTGCCATTAAAGAGCTCCATATGGCACTTTAAATTTTTATACTTCAAATGACCTTGTAAAATAAACTTTAGAAGAGTAAATGAGGACCTATGACACCTTACAAGTCTAGAGGGTTCTTGGGAAAGGAGTTACCAAGATGGGAACAGCAGACTGCATGACCCTAGCGCTGTTGGTCCCCAGCCCCTGGGTGCAATGGGCTTGAATCAACCTGAAACCATCCACCCACCCCAGTCCATAGATAAGTGTTATTCCATGAAACTAGTCCCTGGTGCCAAAAGGGTTAGGGACAATTGCCCTAAAAGCCTATTAAAAGCACATCTCTTTAACAGTCAAATTAACAGTTAGTTCTCTTCAGCATCCTTACTAGATCATGAAAATAGATCATCACAGTTTGTGAGAAGACTTGGCTGCTCAACAAGTGTTCACCACATGTAACCTAATTGTTCCTTAAATGTAACTGAATCTATCTCTCTCAGAAAACTTGGCCCTTCCCCTCTTCTCCTTCCGATTTATAATATAGAGTGTGGTAAAGTGCAAGTATGTAGTGGCGATTGCTAATACACCACTTACTATGGGTCTGCATCCCTAGGCATCCTCTATGTCAGCTGTCCTATAAACAACCTCAGCAAGAAAAGGGAAGTTTCAGCCTATCGGTGAAGAGCACTGGTGGGGCAAACCCTATCCATATCTCTCTATATAAAACCAGTTATGCACTTAACAGTGGCAATATTTCCCTAATAAATATTAAAACAATGCTTTGAATTTCTGTCTCACCTTTCAACTATTACCTTATTAGGCAGTTTGATAGTGATATGTTTTCTAAGTTAAGAGTTTGGATTTTTACAATACTTTATATCAAAGAACAGAGTGATCTTTTGTTTAAAAGAAAAAAATAATGCCTATAAATGTTAATCAGTTGTGCCTAAGACTTTCAAAATCATCTAGAGAAATGTTAACTCTAAAGAATTGAAATACCTACTAGCTATATAAGTTATAAATTCTACTAAATGTATGTGCCTGCATTCTTTTGTGAAGGAGGTGGGATAGATAATATTTGATAGCTTTAAAAAAAAAAAAAAGAAAGAAACAACATCCTCAGGGCCACTGTTCTCATAAAGAATGACAAAGTGATACACCAGGTTTATTCAGCTTGGAAGGCAGAGAACCTCAGCCTCTTCTCGGGAGAGCAATACTTTTAACGACTCCAGAGACAAGGTTGTTATTTGGAAATCAACAAGCATAGCCTGAATTGACAGTAGCCTCTTTGAGTTTTACCTTTTAATGTGAACTAATACTTTCTCCAATTTCTCATTTTTTCCTACCTACAAATAAACCAATATAAAAAGTGAGCTATAATATTCATCCCACTCACTTCTCTATTTGATATGGCAGCACTGATGTACCAGGTCCCTAGACTAATCCTTTATTTGGGTATAGAGCTTTTTTTGTCCAGAATAAATAAAACCAGAAATTTCATCTTAATAAGGCAAGTGTACCCCTCTGCTGCAGTTTCAGGTACTAGTAAACAATCATTCTGTGCATCAATTTAGTATTCTTGGAAAGGAAAATAATGCATAGTTTCTATCTCATTGTCTACAGTGGAGATCCTTAACACACCACTTCTTAAGGAAATGCATCTATAAATGAGTGAACAAAGATTCGTGTGCTGCATAGCATAATACTCTGTAGAAATGTTTAGAAAAGGAAAACTTAAGAACATTCAGGGAAGAATGTCAAACCCGGGAAGTCAATAATCTAATAGATTTTTGAAATAATGTTTAAACAATACAGTTTTACCACTACAGAGGCATGTTAGCACGGCAATCTAAATTATTCTTATTCCTTCATGCTCAGATGTCTTTTCAAGAAGCCCTAAGTCTAGACAGCTCAAAAGTAGCAGTTTTAAGAGAAAAGGGGTATATGTACAGAGACTAAGTTACTACCATGGCATATAGCTGAAGTGGAATAAATAAATGAGAAAGAATTCTGATTTTTTTCCTCCCTAGGGGAAAATGTCACCTACTCTTTTAAAACAAAATGTCTGCTCACACCAACTCCAGTTTCATTTTTTGCACAAGTATAAAATGGTTGTTGAATTTAGGAAAAACAATGTGTTGTTCACAGTAGAAAAAACTGAAAACCATATCCACTCTGGAATTAATTCTGACTTCCCGATGAATCAATCAGTGAAGTCCTCAGCGCACAGTTTCTCTTTTCAGTTATTTTTATTTGCATACATTTATGGGATACAAGTGCAATGTCACTGCATTGAGGCTTTTTAAATTAAATTTTTTATTGTTTGGGATTCATTGAGAGTACAAAGAATTAGGCTATACTGATTGCATTTATTGCAGTCCTTCTTATAATTGTGTCCCACCCTCAAGAGGTGTGCCATACATCGCGACCCCCCCCCACCCAGTCCTCCTGTCCTCTCCCTGATCCCTCAATCCCGCTACCCCACCCGTTGTATTAGATGATCTACTGCCTTCATATTAGAATTGAGTACACTGGATTCTTGCTTCTCCATTCTTGTGATGTTTTACTAAGAAGAATGTATTTCTACTCTATCCAAATTAATACACAAGACGTAAAGTCGCCATTTTTTTAGTGTCTGAATGGTATACATATAACACAGCTTCTTAATCCATTCCTGGGATGATGGGCATTTAGGCTGTTTCCAGACTCCAGTGATTATAAATTACACTGCAATAAACAATCTAGTGCAAATGTCCTTATGATAAAAGGATTTTTTTCCTTCTGGGTAGATGCCTTGTAATGGTATTGCAGGATCAAATAGGAGGTCTAATTTCAGTTCTTTGAGGGCTTTCCATACTTCCTTCCAAAAGGTTGTATTAGTTTGCAGTCCCACCAGCAGTGTAA
>CAUYQV010018178.1:0-35965 GCA_963574575.1 Galagoides demidoff
AATGAGAATTCATGAATGCTATGAATTCATGGGATGGTAGTTAAAAACAAAAGCCTAAAAATGTGTGTTGTTCGTTAAAATGTGATTTTTTTTTTTTGCCACAAAGAAATATTAAACCAAATTTTAATGTATCCTAAAAAAAAAAAAAAAAAAAAAAAAAAGTTACACCTCACCACAAGGTCCCGTTCCTTAAAGTAAACAAACAACTCAAACGGTGGGTGTCACCAGCACTCCCATATTGGCACATAAATTCTAGCCCACAGCTTTTCAATTACAGGAGACTTAAATCTTCCTCTTGGTCCCATCAGCTCTCATCCATTTGACAGGGAATTATTTTCCTCTCTTTTTTTCCCAACCCAAGAAATATTTTTTATAATTATATAAAACCCATATTCCCTTTTCTCAAAAAAGGAGAAATGTATCTAGAATCAAAAAACAGAAAATTTTAAAACACCAGGTATAGCCAGGCACAGTGGCTTACTCCTATGATCCCAGCCGGAACTTTGATCCTTTCAGACCAGGAGTTTCAGACCAGCCTGGGCAACATACCAAGATCTTATGTCTACAAAAAACAAACAAACAAAAAATAAGCTGGGCATGGTAGCCTCTAGTCTGAGCTACTAGGGAGGCTGAGGCAAGAGGATTACTTGAGCCCAGGAATTTGAGGTTACAATGAGCTATAATCACACCACTGCACTCTAGGCTGGGCAACAGAGTGAAACCCTAACTCAAAAAAAAAAAAAAAAAATACTCACTAGATAGAAAAAAATTAAAACCTGACCCTTCTAATTTATAAATTGTCCCTCATGTTGCCAGGGAGGATAATGAATTATATTAAGTAATGAAAAATTAGAGGTTTGGTGCCTGTCGCTCAGCAGCTAGGGTGCCAGCCAGATACACTACAGCTGGTGGGTTTGAACCCAGCCTGGGCCTGCCAAATAAGAATAACAATTACAACCAAAAAATAGCTGGGCGTTGTGGTGGGTGCCTCCCAGCTACTTGGGAGGCTGAGGCAAGAGAATGGTTTAAACCCAAGAGTTTGAGGTTGCTGTGAGCTGTAATGCCATAGCACTCTACCAAGGGCAACAAAGTAAGACTCTGTCTCAAAAAAAAAAAGTTACAGGAATTGCTAAACCAGCACCTGATCAATTACAGTCAAAGACATCTGCTGATATTAGAAAAATTATTTTGGCTGCCCCAAATAAAATTTAAATAGACTCATCAAATCCTCTTCCAAACCCCAGGATCTGAGGCCTGCTAATGTAGTACTCCAACCAAGTTCTGTAATGGAGAGAGAAGGGGATCTTCTGTGTTCTTACATTCCAGACACCTGGGTTAGTGCCCTGAAGATCTCCACATGTTCTGGCAATCTGAGCCATGTGCTCCACCATTAAAATTGCACTATGGCAGTCATTTCCAAAATATCCAAAAAGAATCATGAAAATTAGGGCTTTCTCAATTTTAAATTTATCTCACTTCTCTGCTAAACCTGTGGTACTGCAAGTGTGTGCGGGAGCCTCGTGTGACATTCTTCACTACAGAGAACACTGAGTTCAAGCAATCCGCCTTTGCCTCCCAGAGTGTGCTAACTCCTGGGCACCAAGACACTACTTACCCAGGTGGCCATAACCCACCACGTGCTTGGCACATGGGCCAAGGCGGGCACGCAGGGTCGTCACGAGGTCGTATAGCCGCTCCACAGGGAGGGAGAGATCATACTTGTACACGCAGCCGTCCAAGCTCAGTGCCTCCGTGATCCTCTCCCGCAGGGCCCACAGCATCTGGGGTGGACAAGAGGAGGGAGACAGAGGGCTGCTATGGGGATGATAAAGGTGCTATAGGTTTGGGACAAGTTCTGTGTCCTCATGGAGCTGTGGGGCTTCCATCCAGAACAGGGCACACTGCAGTGTGTGGTTGGGGGCTTGCCCCATAGCAGCATTGAGGATGCAGGGACACCTCCAGAGGGACACGGCCTTCCCAGAACCAGACCCAGAGCAGCTTCAGGTCACAGCCAAGGGGCAGAGCAACAGAGGTATGGGAAGAGTGAGGCAGGCAGATGGGGTGGTGTGAGGGTCCCAGGATCCTGGAGGAACTCCCAAGGAAGGACAGTGAGGGGACAGTGCCAATGGCTGCAGCAGGACAGGGCAGAGCAGGTAGACAGGGGTCTGGGGGAGCAGCTTGTCAAGATAAATCCATCTGTGGTTTACTCGGCTTTTATTTGCTTTGACTTTTCACATGACAACAAATCTGGGACCCAGAGGGAGGAGGACAGAACTGTCACCTCTAGGCACCTGGATCACCCTCCTCCACATGGTCCCACCCAGACCTCGACCCAATACCTGCACCACAGAGGAGCCAGCAATTCAGGAAACGTTTCACCATGAAATTTGTAAAAGATAATGACAATGCTACACTCATACCTAACAAAAATAGGAATTGCTTGCCACTGCTGAGTGTCAAGCCAGTGACCAAATTTTCCAATTCTGTCAATAATTTTTAGACTAGTTTGCCCAAGGAGATCCCTTGGGTCACTCTATAGCCCAGTGAGCAGCAGCGCCTATCCCTACTCACGTCACTGGCGCTCAAACACCACCACCCACACTTGCTGCCTCACCACCTGGAGGATACCCACTGCCCAGGAGCTCCTCTCAGCCCAGCACCAGACCCTAGAGCCCCAGCTTGGCCACAGAGGGGCTCTCCCACTTGCCTGCCCACCCCTGCTCACTCTGCTCCAGACCCACGTCCCTGGAGTATTTGAGAACTCAGCAGGCCATCCCCTCAGGGCCTTGGCACCTGCCCTTGCTCAAATGCTGGAGATGGACAGCTCCCCAGCACCCCCTCCCCGCCGGCGCTACCCACCACTCTGCCTAGTTCTGCTTCTCCCGCAGCACTTACAGACTTCAGAAGATCTGCTGAGTTTTGTACCTTTGCTTCATTTCATGAGCCTATGGGGCAAATTTTCCTCATCCTGGTCACTGCTGTCACCCAGTAGGCACAGCAGAGGAGGTGCCCAACAGAGGAGGGGGGAGGACAGGCCAGACCAACATACCTGCCAGGGTCATAGCTCAAAGAAGCCTTTGGCATCCGGCATAAGCCACCAGGTGCCACTACAAGGGTTGGAAAAGGGCAGAGCCAGGCCTGGGCGGGGCTTTAGGAGTCCCCCAGGAACACACTGCTTGCGCTACATGGGCTGGACATGGACAAGGCAGTCTTCTAGATACGTCAGAAAACCAAAGGCTCCCAAAGGAAAAAACACTACAAAGAACTAGAAAGCAGAATGGCACAGGGCTCCCCAGAGTCACAGTCAACATGAGAAAACAGCAAAGCAAAGCCTGCAAAGCAGCAGCCTGGGCCCCCACCAGACTCCCTGAGCTGCACACCCAAGAGAGGGTGGTCTTCTACGCAAAGAAACAGAACAAGCAGTCAAGCTTGAGCACAGAATATTGGTGTTGGCAAATGCTCAAGACCTGATCGTTCTCAGGATACTCTTGGAGGTGAGACTCAGCAAGCAGGAACGGGAGACAGGGCCCCAGAACTGACGCAAGCCTGGCCCTCCCTGGCATCACAAGCCTGGCTGTGGGGCACACAAGTCCAGGCTGGATGGGGTACAGAGGAACATGGGACACTGACATGCAGGGGTACCTGGGGGCGTGCGGGACAGTCACATTACTCTGTCCTCCCAGTGATCCAGCAAGTGCAGAAGGAGGGCTCCCTGTACTCCCAAGGCAGGTGGGATAAGAAGGCGAGCTAAATAGCCAGCTCTGAGCATAGGCCTAGGAGGAGCCAGCGACGCTCCCTCAAGCCTTCCCATTCTTCCGTCCACTGGGTCCACCTGGGCTCCCAAACAGGAAGACACACAGGCAAGCTGCAGCACAGCACATAACCAGAGAGACTTGGGCCCGTATTCCTGTGGCCAGTGGGGTCTGGGGACTGTTTGTGACATGAAAATCAGTGAGCTGATAGATACAGCAGAATTAGAAAACAATCAGGGAGATGTGGAAGACATGAAAAGGAAACTCGATCAATCACGCCTCCCAGGTGGGCAGAGAAGGATGTTGGGAAGCCCTGGCTGTGCCAGTGACTGACAAGCCACCATTCATTTGAGTACAACTCCTGAGCCTGCAACACCACCCTGGGAAGAAGACACCTTTACCCCCAGCAATGAAATCACAACAGGTGATTTCAGAGGTGACTCAGGGCAATGGTGAAGAGCCACATCCAGAGTGACCATGACATCTAAGAATCGCTGATCAGGAGACAGAGATGACCACACAGCCATCAGGCATGAAGCCACAACATGAACGGTGCGCTCTGAAAGCAAACACTCAGTACAGGCAACTGCTATAACAACTTACACATAATGCATAAAAATCAAGAGCTAATTATAAGGGGAAAAGCTTTAACAATGAAGTAAATCAATGAAGCTGACCACTGAAGACAGCAAACCTTGAGACCATCATGGCCTTCACAGTCCCTGCTCATAGATCACAACTGGCCAAATCCAGATACATCTCAAAATAAAGATCCTGCCCCAACCTCCTGCCAGAGCCCTGCACTCAGCCCTTGTCTGCTCTCCATTTTGCATTTGAAGGGACCACAGTAGGAAAATGGGGTCAACAGCTTCCACTGCCCAGGCCTTATCCCCCCACCTTGTTCTGGCCTCCAACAGAACAAATCATTTCTAGTCACACGTTCAAAGCCATTTCCTCCAGAAAACTGTGCCCACCTCGACAGGCTGGGGCTCCATAGCCCTGCAGCTCTGCCCACCTGTGCTACAACTGTATACTACTCGTGCAGCTGCTGCTGACTGGCCACTAAACCACAGGCACCAGGGAGCTAGCAAGGGGCCAGCTGATTCACCCTGCAGCTTAGGAGATCAGTGGGAAGGAAGGAGAGATGTGATGGGGAAGGCAGGGCATACCTGTAAAATAATGATGAAAATGGTCCAGACAGTAGGAATATACCTTCCATTCCAAAGACATTACATCCCATCAAAGCCATGAAACCTGATCACACTTTTGACCCAAAACCCACAGTGCCTGTGCTGGATAGCTCACACCACAGATACCCTGGTAAGGCTCAGTGGAAGGAGGGCCCATGAGCAAAGTGCACCTTGATTTTCTTCTGGTCAGTTGCCAAGGTCCCATCGGTTACCAGGCCCGAGCCCAGCAAGTGCTCCAGGAAGCCGCCCAGCTTGTCAGCATCGTGACCTGCATCAGAGCCTGAGGTCTCAATCAGGATATAAAATGGACTCTCTGAAAAAAAGCAAGGAGAACAAAGTGAACAGAGATCCAGCTGCTCTGGGTCAGGCTGATACAGCTCTGACAGACCTTTCCTTGCCAACAAGGCCTCCGGGGAAGCCTAAGCATTGGTCAGCTCTCTGGCTGGGCTGTGTTTCAGACAGACCATGTGCCCTAGAAAACACAGCATGCCCAAGGTTGACTCTGCCACAGCCAGGGCCTCTCATGGCCTTGAGGTGGGCTTATGGGGCAGCTTGTCCACTCTCACCAAGTCTACAGGCCCCAGACAGAGGCCAAGCTGCAAGTGAGAAAAATACAAAAAATTAAGTCATGTGTTGTGGCAGATATGTGTAGTCCCAGCTACTTGGGAGGCTTAGGCAAGTGGATCACTTGAGTCCAAGAGTGTACGGTTGTTGTGAGATGTGAATGCCACAGCACTCTACCAAAGGTGAGAAAGTGACACTCTCTATCTTGAAAAAAAACTACAAAAAATTAAGAAAATTTTACAGAGCACAGTGGCTCATGCCTGTAATCCTGGCACTCTGGGAGGCCAAGGCAGGTGGACTGCCTAAGCTCACAGGTTCTAAACTAGCCTGAGCCAAAACAAGACCCCATCTCTAAAAATAGTCGGATGTTGTGGCGGGCGCCTCTAGTCCCAGCTATTCGGGAGGCTGAGGTAAGAGATTCCCTTGAGCCCAGAAGTTTGAGGTTGATGTGAGCTGTGATGCCATAGCACTCTACTGAAGGTGACATAGTGAGACTCTGTCTCAAAAAAATATATATGTTTTTTGGCTTGGCACCTATAGCTCAAGCAGCTAAGGCACCAACCACATACACTGGATCTGGGGGTTTCAAATCTAACAGGTTGGAATCCAGCCCCGGCCTGCCAAACAACAATGAGAACTACAACCAAAAAATAGCTGGTAGTTGTGGCAGGTGCCTGCAATACCAGCTACTTGGGAGGCTGAAACAAGAGAATTGCTTAAGCCTAAGAGTTGGGAGGTTGCTGTGATCGGTAACGCCACAGCACTCTGCCCAAGGCAACAGCTTGAGACTCTGTCATTTTTTATTTTAAATAAAAAATTAAAAAAAAATTTTTAAAGAAAATTTTAAGCTTGTATTTTTTCAAAGCTAGTGTGAATTTCTTTTTATATTTGTTGAAATCATTAAATGAAAATGAAAATTTACTTAGTGGCACTGGTCTTTTACTTCTTTTCTTTTTGCAGTTTTTGGCCGGGGCTGGGTTTGAACTCACCACCTCCAGTATATGGAGGGAGCTGGCACCCTACTCCTTTGAGCCATAGGTGCCACCCTTCTCTTTTCTTCTTTTTCAACTTTTAAACTTTTTTATATTCATCATAACCCTTTTTAAAGAGACTATGACTTAGACTCTAAATTTTCATTCACAAGCTTCACTTTTTTTTTTGAGACAGAGTCACTTTGTTGCTCTTGTAGAGTGCTGTTAAAGTTACTTCCACAAAAATATTACAAGTTCATTTTACTATACAAGAAATATAAGCATTTTTCAGATATTGGCATTTTTTTCATTCCGAAACATAAATTCTACCCTCAAATTTATTACAGGTCACACATAACTCTAAGAGGTTTTTAAAATACTATTGGCTCTTTTTTCCACTATATAAACAAAATACGTGGTCACTGGCTTGGCGCCTGTAGCTCAAGTGGCTAAGGTGCCAGCCACATACACCTAAGATGGTGGGTTCGAATCCAGCCCAGGCCCTCCAAAACAACAATGGCTGCAACCAAAAAATAACCAGGTGTTGTGGCAGGCGCCTGTGGTCCCAGCTACTTGGGAGGCTGAGGCAAGAGACTCACTTGAGCCCAGGAATTAGAGGTTGCTATGAGCTGTGATGCCACAGCACTCTACCCTGGGGGACAGCTTGAGGCTCTGTCTCGAAAAAAAAAAAAAATACGTGGTCAGGCTTGGTGTCTCACACCTATAATCCCAGCACTCTGGGAGGCCAGGGCGGTTAGATGGCTTAAGCTCAGAAGTTCAAGACCAGCCTGAGCAAGAGACCTCATCTCTACTAAAAAGAGAAAAACTAAAGGCTGGGCATGATCCTCACACTCGTAATCCCAGCACTTTGGGAGGCTGAGGTGGGCAGATTGCCTGAGCTCATGAGTTCAAGACCAGCCTGAGTTAGAGCAAGATTCTATCTCTAATTCCCCAGCTTGTCAAAAATAGGTGCCATTGGCTAGGCGCAGTTGCTCATGCCTGTAATCCTAGCACTCTGGGAGGCCAAAGCGGGTGAATTGCCTGAGTTGACAGGTTCGAGAACAGCCTGAGCCACAGCAAGACCTCATCTCTTAAAATAGTCAGGCGTTAAGGTAGGCTCCTGTAGTCCCAGCTACTTGGGAGAGTGAGGCAGGGGGATCACTTGAGCCCAAGAGTTTGAGGTTGCTGTGAGCTATGATGCCACAGCACTCTACCAAGGGCAACAAAGTGAGACTCTGTCTCAAAAAAAAAAAAAAAAAGCTACTAGTAATGTTTCATTGTTACCCTATAGCCTTTCTCCTCTGGCCTGTAACTGCAAACCCACTACAGGAACAGAGGTGGCTTGGTCTCTGCCCTGAGCATTCTGTTAACAGCAGCTTTCTTACACACAACACCCAATTGTGCTCCATACAGGGACCCTCCATCCACCCAAGACATCTGAGCTGTCCAGTGTGTCCAACAGCACAGGAGCATTGGACAAGCTGCCCACAGCACAGGGTCAGTACCTTGCACTGGGCAGGCCAGGTGGAGGTAGCGCCCAACCAGCTGCATGCACTCAGCATCCATGAACTCGAAGGCAGACAAGATCTCGCCAAGCATCCCCTTGGAGGTGCGGAAAGTCTGCAGAACCTCAGCAAAGCCTGGACATCCTGCAATGGTCAGAGCACATCATACACTGCAAAGGTGAGTGGGGCTGGGAACCACAGCCACACCATACCACACTCAGGTTCCCCCGCAAAGTGGAGACACCAGCAACTCTTGTAGGAGGGCTGGCGCTCTAAGAGACATCACAAGGCCGGTCAACAAGTACATCTCAAGTGACTGACCAGTGTCGGATCAGGATGGAAAAGGCACCTACAAATGGTCACTTGGAAACAAAGGGAGAATGCAAAAGGACATGTCCTGGAAATCTACAAATGCAGGGCCAGAATGAGATGGCCTTTGGACATGACTGTGTTTCTCCTAATACAACCAGGACTCAGGTCTTCCCTGCTCTCAGAGTTTATCCAACGGGAGTTTTCTGGACACCGCAAGACCTCTGCAGTGCCCCAGTGTTTGGCAAAGACTAGGGAGCTGAGTCTAGCTCAATCTACCTGCAGTCTTCCAAGGCAGATCCAAGGAGGTGGTGGGAAGTCCCTGAATATGGGGGAAGAACATTCCAGAGAGGTCCAACAAGTGCATAGGCTGGAGGCAGAGGCCTGCCCTGTGACACTCAGGAGCACCTTGAGGACTATGGCTGGAACACAGTAACAGGGTGCGGAGATGATTCAGGGCCCAGTCGTGGGGTGGAACCAAGGTCAGGAGAGAAGGGAGGCTCCAGGGTGCAGGAGGGCAAGCAGAAGGGCAGCACAGACGTAGCAGCCAGAGGCCAGACAGGCAAGAGGAACAGTAGGAATTGATCACTAGGCTGGCTGCAGGTGGACACAGCAGGCTTGGTAGAAATGGTATCAGTGAAGTAGGCAAGGCCTGATTAGGTGAAATCCAGGAAAAACAAGCGTCTTCCATCCCTAGCACCCACTGAAAACAAGCAAAAATGCTCAGCCAAGAAACACCAAAGAGAAGCATCCAGGAATGTGCAGAGTGGGATGAGCCCCAACACCCAGGAATGTGGAGAGTGGGGCACCCACCACTGAGAAGCACAAAGAGTAGGGTACACCCTACCAAGTGACGTGGACACTGAGGTGTGCCCACCACCAAGGAAAGTGGAGAAAGTAGGGTACACCCCACCTCCTGGGGCTTAAGGGTCCTGAATAGTACCTAGCCCAGCACTGCCCTTTCCTGACAGCTCTGCCAAACCCTGTCCTCAAGCTCTACCCCTGCAGGACATTGCCAGAGGAGACCCCTAGTGCTACATCCTAGGCATCAGGGTGAGTTGGAGGCAGGCCAGCCCCCACCAATTCACCCCCAAAGACCGCAAGGGAAATTGCTGAACAGAACAAGAAAAAAGAAGAATGGAAGAAAAAAACTTTCTCCTGATTAATCGTGAACATACACCAACCCTGCACTGACTTGCCACCTGGCTTCTTGCTGTCTGGGAGGTTCACAGAGCTTCAAGCCTGTGAACTTGGTCTGGGTTACTACCCAGACTTGAAGGACCCAACGCTACCCAGTAAAAGCAAATGCAAATCCTCATCCTTGGCCTCCAGGAACCCCGCAAATATTATAATAAAGAGCTCACCTGGCACAGTGGCTCACACCTATAATCCTAGCACTTTGGGAAGCCAAGATGGACAGATTGCTTGAGCTCAGGAGTTCAAGACCAGCCTGAGTCAGAACAAGATCCCACTTCTTAAAAATAGCTGGGTATGGCTCGGTGCCTGCAGCTGAAGTGGCTAGGGCGCCAACCACATACACCAGAGCTGGTAGGTTCAAATCCAGCCCAGGCCTGCCAAACAACGACAACTAAAACCAAAAAATAGCCATGCATCATGGTGGGTACCTGTAGTCCCAGCCACTTGGGAGGCTGAGGCAAGAGAATCACTTAAGCCCAAGAGTTTGACGTTGCTGTGAGCTGTGATGCCGGAGAAATAGTGGGACTCTGTCTCAAAAAAAAAAAAAAAAAACAAACAAGCAAAAAAAAATATATCCGGGTGTTGAGGCAGGTGCCTAAAGTCCCAGCTATTTGGGAGGCTGAGACCAGAGAATCACTTGAGCCCAGGAATTTGGAGTTTCTGTGAGCTGTGACGCCACAGCACTCTACCGAGGGCAACATAGTGAGACTCTATCTCCAAAAAAAAAAAAAAAATGAGGCTCAGCACCTGTAGCTCAAGCAGCTAAGATGCCAGCCACATACACCAGAGCTGGCGGGTTCGAATCCAGCCTGGGCCTGCCAAGCAATGACAACTATAACCAAAAAACAGCCGTGAGTTGTGGCAAGTGCCTATAGTCCCAGCTACTTGGGAGGCTAAGGCAAGAGAATCGTGTAAGCCCAGGATTTAGAGGTTGTTGTGAGCTGGGACGCCATGGCACTCTACCTGGGCAACAGCTTGAGGCCCTGTCTCCACAAAATAAAAAATAAAAAACAAGGTGCACACTGCCAAACACAGCCACACAAGGAAGCAAGATACCATGAGCAAGAACCAGCAGCAACAACACAGCAAATACAGACACAGACCACACAGGCTAAAAAAAAATGCCCAAATATAAAACATTATTAAAAAATATGCTTGCTCCATTTATTTAGAGATAGGGTCTCATCCTATCACCCAAGCTAGAGTACAGAGGTACAATCACAGCTCACTACAGCCTCAAACTCCTGTGCTCAAGCGATCCTCCCACCTTATCCACCCAAGTAGCTAAGACTATAGGTGCCACGATGCCCAGCTGCTAACTATACATAAAGACACAAATGGTAAGCTTGAAAATACCTGGAAAGAATAGAAAACTATAAAAAATGATACTGCAGATTTGAAATAAATGAATTAAACCGCTAGAAATGAAAACTATCATTATCAGAATTTAAGCCTTAATGAATGAAGAGAAAACCCTCCATGGATGAGTTTGGCAGCACATGAAACACAGCAAAAAGGGTATTAGTGAACTGGAGGACAAATCAGAAGGAAGCATGTGAAATGCAGCACAGAGAGATAAAATGATGACAAATACAGAAAGCAGATGAAGGGACTAAAAAGTTTTACCTTATGTTTAATCAGTCCCAAAAGGAAAGGAAAGCACAAAAAAAATTTGCAACAGTAATAGCTAACAATTTCTAGAACTGGTATAAGATACTGAGCCAGGCTCGGTACCTGTGGCTCAAGTGGCTAAGGCGCCAGCCACATACACCTAAGATGGCGGGTTCAAATCTAGCCCCGGCCCACCAAACAACAATGACGGCTGCAACCAAAAAATAGCTGGGTGTTGTGGTGGGTGCCTGTGGTCCCAGCTACTTGGGAGGCTGAGGCAGGAGACTCGCTTGAGCCCAGGAGTTGGAGGTTGCTGTGAGCTGTGATGCCAAGGCACTCTACCCAGGGGAACAGCTTGAGGCTCTGTCTCATAAAAAAAAAAAAAAAAAAAAAGACACTAAGCCACACATTAAAGAAGTTCCAGAAGGCCAGGTACGGTGACTCATGCCTGTAATTCCAGCAATCTTGAAGGCCAAGGTGGGTGTATTGCCTGAGCTTAGCAAGTTCAAGACCAGCCTGAGTAAGAGCTAGACCCCATCTCTAAAAAAAACTTGCTTGGTGGCAGCACCCTTAGCTTAGTGGGTAGGGCATATACACCGAAGATGGTGGATTTAAGCCCAGCCTGGGCCAACTAAAACAACGACAACTGCAACAAAAAAAAAAAATAGCCAGGCATTGCGGCAGGTACCTGTGGTCCCAGCCTCTTAGGAGGCTGAGGCAAGAGAATTGCTTATGCCCAGGAGTTTGAGATTGCTATGAGCTATGATGCCATGCACTCTACCCAGGGTGACAGCTTGAGATTCTGTCTCAAAAAAAGAAAATAAGGTATTTTCAGACACACTAAAAGTAAAAGAATTGCTCACCAGAAAACCTGTACTATGGGAAATAATCAAGATATATTTGCAGAGAACATGATCCCGAATGGAAGCTCTGATGCAAGAAAGAATGAAAAGCAAAGAAAATCACTCATAAAATAAAAATTATTATGGCTAGAGAGATTTAAAAAACAGAATCAACACACACAACAAGAAGAACATGTAAGATTGCGGGTGAGAATGAACAAAGTTTATTCTTGTGAATGCTCCCCAAGATCACTGAACCTTCCCACAGGGTAGAGGCATGGACTGCATGAGTCCTAGTGAGTCAAGGATGCCTGCTGTACCTCCAGAAGGGCTGGGAGTTGTACAGCAGTTGAACAAGTGGGGGAGCAAATGCTAGATAAACCAAGCCAAATGAAGGCAAGAAAAGAGATGAATACAGATAGTGGAAGGACTAAAGGCTGTGGGCATAAGCTCACAGTAAAGTCCAATGTGAAGGCGGCTGGGGGCCTGTGGGCTGGGAGGGCCCATTGGATGGAGACACTGCAGCATTTGCTGAAATGCATAATCTTCGTGGATGGTGGTAACCCTCCTCCATCCACCCCTATGGAGAATATTACTTATCACTGAAACAATTAAGAGAACTTATGCCAAATGAAGTAATTTTCCTCAGATCTTAACACTACAAGCTTCTTTTGAATAACAAACGCAATGGGGTGAAAGAGACAACCAATACCTCAGTTTTGTCACAAAATAAAGTATGCTTTGACCAGAAACTGGGAAAAAGCTTCTGGCCCCCCACTTTCCCTCTGTAGATACCAGCAAGGTATCTACAGGTCCTGGGCTCCCAGCCTCCTCTGGAAATAGGGAGAAGCAGGAGAGATAGCAGCTGTACTGTGCAGCTCTTCATGTCCCTCCCTCACACCAACCACCAGAAGTAACTCGAGGAAGCCAACCGAGAAAAGCCACATTCACAGACTTGGGCTTGGGTGGACACAGGATAGACACTGCAGTGATGATCCCTAGGGTGCCTTCCGACCCAATGAAGAGCTGCTTCAGGTCATAGCCCGTGTTGTCCTTCCTCAGGGAGGTGAGGCAGTTTAGGATGGTGCCATTGGCAAGCACCTGGAGAAGAGAAACAGGTTCACAGCTGTCCACATACACACAGTGATGCTGGTCATCTCCAGCACACCCTTAGCCTCTACACTCAAAGTGAGCTGACCAGCCCCAGCACACCCCCAGAACATCAGCGATCATAGGCCCCACCCCAGTCTGGTTCAGGAAGAACATGGAGAGGAATTGCCTGAGTCCCCCAATCAGGCTAAAGGGACTTTTCTTTTTTGTAGAGACAGAGTCTTGCTTTATCGCCCTCTGTAGAGTATCATGGCATCATACACAGCTCACAGCAATCTCCAACTCCTGGGCTTAGGTGATTCTCTTGCCTCAGCCTCCTGAGTAGCTGGGAATACAGGTGCCCATCACAATACCCAGCTATTTTTTTGTTGCAGTCTGGCCGGGGCCAGGTTTGAACCTGCCACCTTCAGTGTATGGGGCTGGCACCCTACCCACTGAGCCACAGTCACTGCCCTAAAAGGACTTTTCTTCCTGTTAGAATAACATTTCCCCAACCCCACCATGACCACACACCCAAGAAGCTCACTGCCAGGCTGGTCAAGGGAAGCCGCCCAAGGCAGGAAGCATTCCTGGTGCAAAGGGGGAGCACACCCAGGGTGAAGCAGCGGGTATCCCTAGGGGTCAAAAGAGGACAGAGAGCCACAATGTCCCATGGCCCACCCACCTCAGGACCTCTCAGCTGTAAAGGCCTCACATTCCCTCACTATAGGTCTGCCTGAGTCTTGTCTGCTGGTACTTCTGAGTAGAGTCTCAGCAGTATAGTTTGCGAATACCAGGACGTGACTTATAATAAAAATAACCAGCAGCCAGCCAGAAAACAAAGCCACTGGAACATCATGGTTTATCAGATGGAAGAAAAACAGGGCTCTGCGTCTGCTCCATCCACTGGGAGGCAAGCCAGGAAGCTCTGCCCTTAGGAAGGTGGATATGAGGCTCAGCAGGAGCCAAAATGCTCTAACTCCAGACTGAGTTGGCCTTGTGTCCACCACCCTTCCAGAGGGCTGCTGGGCCCCAGCCCAGGGCAGAAGTGGCTGCTGGTATGTCTCACCCCGTGGCAGACACACCATCACTGTCCTGCAGTACCTCCCAGTGATGTGAGAACCTGCTTGTCCCCAGGGCCACTACACTGGGAACCAACATGTGCCCAAGGCTCACCACTTCCAGGCCCAGGACTGTCCCATGCAGAGAGCCATATCGAAGAAATCGAAGGCCACCTGCATTGGTCGCCACATTTCCCCCGATGTGGCAGCTGCCCTTGGCTCCTAAGTCCAGTGGCATGATGAAGTCCCGCTCTTCCACATAGCGGCTCAGCTCCTCCAGCACACAGCCTGCCTGGCATACCAGGATCCCTGCAAACATAACCAGAGCCACTCAGCCACTGGGAAGGAACATCAGCCTCAGAGCCTGGGCCAAGGAAAAGAGGCACCCCCTTCCCACGTGTCCCCAAGAATAAGACCAAACAGACCTAGAGTGACTCTATGACTACAACAGTGAAGAAAATGGGTAAGACAAGAAAACAAGAAAACCCACACACACTATGGAAGTAGGAGGGAGCTGGCTGTACAGCTGCATGTCTCCACTGGGGTGACCTGCCCCCCCAGGCACACCTGACAATGTCTGGTGACATTTTGGGGTGGGGATGCAGCTGGCATCTGTTGGTACAAGTCATAGATACTGCTCAACACTCTACGGTGCCCAGGCACCCTGACCACAGACAATAACCAGGGAGCCAGTGCCCAGTCTGCGCTAGAGAAGCCCTGCTCTCAGGCAAAAGCCCTGATGCATGGGTCTACCTGTGAGTCCTCGAGCCCTTCTCTCTCTTCACCTGCCTCCTACACCTCCAGAGAGGGCTGGAATTGGAAGGGACTAAAGCAGGCCCACAGGATACGTCACATTGGTGACCTCATGGCAAATACATCCTGAGGGGGCGTGGCAGGGCAGGACTGCCTCTTTCCCAGCCCAGGGCAGCCCAACCCTCCAGCACAGTCCCAGTGGCTGACAAGGAAGGAAAATTCCCACTGACACTTGGAAGGACCCACTGTAGCCCTGATGGGCAGTACAAGCTTACCAGACACACTGTTGAAGCTGACGACTTGGTTCATAAGGGCAGTGGAGAGTATGATCTCATCAAAGACAGGGACGCTGCCCCCCACCATGCCTGTGTTTCCCCCCTGTGGGTTCACAGCCAGGTTCCTCTTGTGGCAGTGCCTGGGCCAAGTATAGTAGGAGTCAGGGCCTGTCCTCACTCCCACACTGCAGGACCCAGGCCTGGCCCCCAAATCCTGCCTCCTCTCCACAACCTGCCCACCTCCTAACTGGGCTGCCCTGCCCTAGCCCATATGTGAGAGATGCTGAGGAGGCCAGATGCTAAGGTCCTAGGAGGTATCCTCTCTAAGGACAGGAAGTCCTAAGTGCCCAGCTATGGTCCTTTATGTCCACATAGTACTTGCAAAGGGTCCAGCTTCTGCCTCCCACATCCCACAACCTCCACTCTCTCTACTCCCCCACTGTGTTCCCCAGTCCTTGGCCGTGCATCCCTCAGATATGGGCAAAAATCATCGAAGGTGCCTCATCTTCAACCAGGTTCCACTGGGTAGGGGTCTGAAGAAACTGGAGCTCCCTACCCTGGCAGAGCCATTTGCCCACATGTCTCAAATAAGCCCTGGGAGGGGCAGACCCCAGGGATGGATCCTTATAGAGCAACTGTGAATGTACCCCCAGTTTATTACAAAGGATATCCTAAAGCACAACTTACAATGATGTAACTGGAGACCATCCCTCTGTGCAACTTTGGGGGACTGGTAAATAGTATTCATGTAGTGAATACCTTCCATGCATTAAAATGGGTGTAGGGCAACCAGGCCTGGTGGCTCACACCTATAATCCCAGGACTCTGGGAGGCCCAGGCAGGAGGATCCCTTGAGCTCAGGAGTTCAAGACCAGTCTAACAAGAGTGAGATCTTGGCTCTAAAAAAAAAAACAGCTTGGTGGGGTTGTGCCTGTAGCTCAAGTGGATAAGGTGCCAGCCACATATACCAGAGCTGGCAGGTTCAAATCCGGCCTGGGCCTGCCAAACAATGACAATCAAAAAATAGCTGGGCGTTGTGGCGGGTGCCTGTAGTCCCAGCTACTCGGGAGGCTGAGGCAAGAGAAAGCTTAAGCCCAGGAGTTGGAGGTGGCTGTGAGCTGTGATGCCACCGCACTCTACCCAGGGCGACAGCTTGAGGGTCCGTCTCAAAAAAAAAAAAAAAAATAGACTAGTGGCTTGGCACCTGTAGCTCACCGGCTAGGGCATCAGCCACATATACCAGAGCTGGCAGGTTCAAATCCAGCCCGGGTCTACCAAACAATGATAACAACTACAACCAAAAAATAGCTGGGTACTGTGGTGGGTGCCTGTAGTCCCAGCTACTTGGGAGGTTGAGGCAAGAGAATCAATGAAGCCCAAGAGTTTGAGGTTGCTGTGAGCTGTGACACTACAGCACTCTATTGATGGTGACATAGTGAGACTCTGTCTCAAAAAAAAAAAAAAAAGAAAAAAATAGCCTGGTGTTATGGCAGGCACATGTAGTCCCAGCTAGTCAGGCAGCTGAGGCAGGATGATCACTTGCACCCAGGAGTTTGAGGTTTCTGTGAGCTATAATGCCATGGCACTCCACCGACAGAGACAGTGACAAAGTTGAGACTGACTCTCAAAAACAAACAAACAAAAAAATAGGTGTGGGCATCACCAAACTGGGTGGAAATAACTACAACTTCACAAATACAACATGGTAACATTTTAGAAGACCACACCTACACACAGAGAAAATAATGGGCTATCCCACCTGCTGCCAATGGGATTTAGGAGGAAGTGACTCACGAAAGATGCAAACAAAGCCTGGGGGAGCTGCTGCACCGTTGCCTCACCTGAGAATGTGGGACACCTCCTGTGACGTCCTGGGTTTCAGCAGCACCTTGCTACAGCCTGCAACAGAAAAGAGTCCCAGTGAGACAGTGAGAAGAGATTAAAGCTAGAATCACCCAAAAGAATTCCTGCCTGAATGAATGCTCTTTGAAGACACTTTCTTCTCTTCCTCAGTGAGGTGACCTGCACAACCAGTTATCCGTAGGTCCATAACTCATCAGATATAAGAGCAAGATGTTGGCTTGGCGCCTGTAGCACAGTGGTTTCAGCACCGGCCACATATACCAAGACTGGTGGGCAAAATGTTAAAAATGGCTCCTAACTTACACACTGGTGGGAGGAAGTGGGCCAGGTATTGGAGATAGTGTGCAGTGGTTGGTGTGGCTGGGCCCTTGGCTGCAATCCATGGACCTGCAGCCACGGAGGCTCCTACATCCACTAATCCCATCAGTAGCAAGGTTGGCTCCAGTCCTTGTGAAGGGATGGCTGCCTGCCAGGCCACTCCACCGCAAAGCTACTGTGTTTCCCTTTGCAATTAATAAGTATCTCATGAGGAGACACTTTAAGACTATGTAAATACCCTATTGTTTCTCAAAACTCACCCATTGATTTTATTTATTTATTTATTTTTTTGAGACAGAGCCTCAAGCTGTCCCCCTAGGTAGAGTGCCGTGGCATCACAGCTCACAGCAACCTCCAACTCCTGGGCTCAAGTGAGTCTTCTGCCTCAGCCTCCCAAGTAGCTGGGACCACAGGCACCCACCACAACGCCCAGCTATTTTTGGTTGAGCTGTCGTTGTTGTTTGGTGGGCCTGGGCTGGATTCGGACCTGCCATCTTAGGTGTATGTGGTTGGCACCTTAGCCACTTGAGCCACAGGCACCGAGCCTACCCATTGATTTTAGCATCTGTTAATTATCTGCCTGAATCAATTATTACAATGGTTGCTAAGTGATGACTTTTTCTGAACCTATCCACCCACCTCCATTTATTAACTTTTTGCTGTAAAAAGGGCTTTTCTCTGGCTCTGACTTAATTATTTAACTACTTATTCATATCAGCTTCAGTTCATGGACTCTCATTTTATCCATCGAGTTGTAAGTTTTTGCTGCCATTATGCAATTCATGTTCAGATGTGAGTAATGGGAGCACTCGGAGCTAGTTAATTGCGTCACTGACCACCACTACCCCAAGATGACAAAGTTCTCTGTGCCTTCTGTATTCTTAGAGAGGCCTTTCACAGGTGACAAGGACTCAGAAAGGCAACAGAAAGGTTCACTGTTACTCTCTCCTTGCTCTTTATGGAGTTCTAAAATTCAATCTGTGGTTTCTAGCTTTTTTGACTTTAAAAGCCTTTTATTTCATCAAACAAACAATTTTTGCAAAGGGCTATCTGGGATCTAGGCTGTGGTCCCAAGATCCTTCAGTGCAGGGCCCTCCCAGCCTAAGCAGTTTGTGTCTGCCACACTCCATCTAGTCATCCTGAGTAAGCACAGAGCACAGGGTTCTTGAAGAAGGCTGCACTTTCAACTCAGAGAAGCTTCTTTTTTTTTTTTTTTTTTTTTTTTTTTTTGACAGAGCCTCAAGCTGTCCCCCTAAGTAGAGTGCTGTGGTATGGCATCACAGCTCACAGCAACCTCCAACTCCTGGGCTCAAGCGAGTCTCCTGCCTCAGCCTCCCAAGTAGCTGGGACTACAGGCACCTGCCACAGCACCCGGCTATTTTTTGGTTGCAGCCGTCGTTGTTTGGCGGGCCCGGCCTGGATTCAAACCCGCCATCTTAGGTGTATGTGGCTGGTGCCTTAGCCACTTAAGCCACAGGAGCTGAGCCTCAGAGAAGCTTCTAAACTATTTGTGCCAAGGTTCCCACCAAGACCAGGGTGCCCAAAAAGTGTGTTAGAGCCAAGCATGAGCCTGTTCTACAAAGTAAAAACAGACAGTATTTCCCACACTTGTGCTGTTTACTTCTCAGTAGAAAAGACAAAAATGAGGGGTCGCTCATTTTTGGTAGTCCACTATGTTAATGAGAGTCCTGGGTGGTGCCTGTGACTAATGAGTAGGGCGCTGGCCCCATATACCAAGGGTGACAGGTTCAAACCTGGCCTCAGACAAACTGCAACAAAAAATAGCCGGGCGTTGTGGTGGACACCTGTAGTCTCAGCTGCTTGGGAGGATGAGGCAAGAGAATTGCCTCAGCCCAAGAGCTGGAGATTGCTGTGAGCTGTGATGGATGCCATTGCCATGGCACTCCACCAAGAGAATTGCCTCAGCCCAAGAGCTGGAGGTTGCTGTGGGCTGTGATGGATGCCACTGCCATGGCACTCCACCAAGAACGACAAAGTGAGACTCTATCTCTAAGAAAAGAAATAAATAAAGGGCGGTGCTTGTGACTCAGTTGAGTTGGGAGCCAGCCCCATATACTGAGGGTGGCAGGTTTGAACCCTGCCCCAGCCAAACTGCAACAAAAAAATAGCTGGGCATTGTGGCAGATGCCTGTAGTCCCAGCTACTTGGGAGGATGAGGCAAGAGAATTAGCTAAGCCCAAGAGCTGGAGGTTGCTGTGAGCTGTGATGCTACAGCACTCTACCCAGGGTGACAAAGGGAGACTCTGTCTCTAAAAATAAATAAATAAATAAATAAATATAAGTAATAGTGAGAGTTCCTGCTTGGTGCCCGTAGCTTAGCAGTTAGGGTGCCAGCCACATACACTGAGGTAGGCATGTTTGAATCTACTAAACAATGACAACTGCAACAACAACAAAAATAGCTGGGAATTGTGCCAGGAGCCTATAGTCCCAGCTACTTGGGAGGCTGAGGCAAGAGAATCACCTAAGCCCAAGAGTTTGAGGTTGCTGTGAGCTGTGACGCCATAGAACTCTATCGAGGGCAACACAGTGAGACTTTATCTCAAATAATAATAATCAAAGTCCCACAAAGACAGAGCAGGGAGCATGGAGCAGAAAGTCATCAGGGAAGCAAATCAAGGAACTGGAGGAAGAGTAGCTAAAAGAGCCAGAGCTGGCTCAGCACTTGGTAGCACAGTGACTATGGCTCCAGCCACATACGCTGAGGGTGGCGGGTCTGAACCGGGCCTGGGCCAGCTAAACAATGATGACAACTGCAACAAAAAATAGCTGGGCATTATGGAGGGCATCTGTAGCCCCAGCTACTTGGGAATCTGAGGCAAGTAGCCTCACTTAAGCCCAAGAGTTTGAGGTTGCTGTGAGCTGTGATGCCACAGCACTCTACCCAGAGTGACATATTAAGACACTTATCTCAAAAAAAAAAAAAAAAAAAAAGAGCCAGAGCTGTCTGGTAGAAGACCAGACCTATGCAGGTGGCCTGCCCTGCCCACCAAACTGATACTCTCCTGGCACTTCCTCGCAGGGCACCAGGCGTGGAGTGCCTTTCCACCCCAGCACACTGAACGTCCTTGGCCCCACCTGCTACCTGCTGTTTGTGACAACACAAAGGCACCCCCTCCCCACACTCTGAGTGCCTCACCCTCCAGAGAACCACAGTCTGGCTCTGCTGGCCTGCCCTGCTCTACCCCAGCATTCTGCCACTGACACTCTTGCCATAGCCCTCTCCATAGTTTCTGGGCCTTCCCACCTTCTCCTTGTTCCACTGGTCTTTGCTTCCCTGTACCTGTCCCTCACTACAGGTACCACTGGTCTTAGGTCCCCTCCCTGCCCCACCATCAAGGACTTTGCCAGGGGACAGACTCATCCATCATCCCTTCACTGCCACTCTCCCATAATCTCTGCTATATCTGTCTCCACCTATGTCAAGGGTCAACAAACTATGTTCTAAGAGTTGTATCCAGTGTCCCATCTGCCTTTTTTTTTTTTTTAGAAGAGTTTCACAGCTCCGCGCCTGTGGCTCAAGTGGCTAAGGCACCAGCCACACACACCTAAGGTGGTGGGTTTGAATCCCCAGCCTGGGCCCGCCAAACAACGACGGCTGCAACCAAAAAATGGCCAGGCATTGTGGCGGGCGCCTGTGGTCCCAGCTACTTGCGAGGCTGAGGCAGGAGACTCGCTTGAGCCGAGGAATTGGAGGTTGCTGTGAGCTGTGATGCCATGGCACTCTACCCAGGGGATAGCTTAAGGCTCTGTCTCAAAAAAAAAAAAAAGAGTTTCACTATGTTGCCCTTGGCAGAGTGCCGTGGTGTCACAGTTCACAGCAACCTCAAACTCTTATGCTTAAGTGATTCTCCTGCCTCAGGCCCCCAAGTAGTTGGGACTAGGCACCCACCACAATGCCCAGCTATTTTCTGTTGTTGTTGTAGCTGTCATTATTGTTTAGTAAGCCCAGGCTGGATTTGAACCCGCCAGCCCCAGTGTATGTGGCCAGTGCCCTAATCTCAGTGCCCTGAGATATCTATGGGCACTAAGCTTAGTTTTTCTATTTTTAGTGGAGATAAGGTCTCACTCTTGCTCAAACTCCTGAGCTGAAGGAATCATCCTGCCTCAGCCTCCCACAGTGCTAAGATTACAGCATGAGCCATCACACTCAACTGCCACTTGCTTTTTTTTTGAGACAGAGTCTCACTTTGTCGCCCTCGGTAGAATGCCATGGCATCACAGCTCATAGCAACCTCTAGCTCTTGGGCTAGAGCAATTCTCTTGCCTCAGCCTCCCGAGTTGCTGGGACTACAGGTGCCCACCACAACACCCAGCTATTTTTGTTGCAAATGTCACTCCTATTTTAGCTGGTCAGGGCTGGGCTCGGTATATGGGGCCAGTGCCCTACCCACTGAGCCAGAGGCGCTGCCCACCACTTGCTTTTTATTTTTGTTTTTTTTCAGACAGAGTCTCACTTTGTTGCCCCCAATAGGGTGATCTGGCATCACAGCTCACAGTAACCTCAAACTCGTGGACTTGAGTGATCCTCTGGCCTCAGCTTCCCAAGTAGCTTGGACTGTAGGTACCTGCTACAAAGCCAGGCTAGTTTCTGTTTATAGTAGAGATGGGGTCTCGTTATTGCTCAGACTGGTCTCAAACTCCTGAGCTCAAGGGATCCTGCTGCCTTGGCCTCCTAAGAAGCTGTGATCACAGGCGTGAGCCAACATACCCCCAGCCTCAACCACTTGTTTTTTAACTAAAATTTTATGAGCCAGACATGGTGGCTCACACCTGTAAATCCCAGCACTCTGGAAGGCCGAGGCTGTGGATCTCCTGAGCTCACAAGTTCGAGACTAGCCTGAGCTAGAGCAAGACCTCATCTCTAAGAACAGCCAGGCATTGGGCAACACCTGTGGCTCAAAGGAGTAGGGCACCGACCCCCTATACTGGAGGTAGCAGGTTCAAACCAGCCCTGGCCAAAAACTGCAAAAAAAAAAAAATAGCCAGGCACTGTAGCAGGCCCCTGTTGACCCAGCTACTCAGGAGGCTGAGGCAAGAGAATCACTTGAGCCCAAGAGTTTGAGGTTGCTGTGAACTATGATGCCACAGCACTCTACCGAGGGTGACAAAGTGAGACTCGGTCTCAAAAAAAATTTTTTTGGAAGGGGGATTTGGGAAGAGGGAGGCTATTTGGGGGGACCTCACCTAATATGCATGATGCAATGGTACATTTCAAAACTATTAAGAGGCTCGCTGTCTGTGGCTCAAGTGGCTAAGGTGCCAGCCACATACACCTAAGGTGGCAGGTTCAAATCCAGTCCGGGTCTGCCAAACAACAATGATGGCTGCAACCAAAAAAGAGCCGGGCATTGTGGCAGGCGCCTGTAGTCCCAGCTACTTAGGAGGCTGAGGCAGGAGACTCACTTGAGCCCAGGAGTTAGAGGTTGCTGTGAGCTGTGATGCCATTGCACTCTACCCAGGGGACAGCTTGAGGCTCTGTCTCAAAAAAAAATTAAAAAATAAAACTATTAAGAAATGAGTATATGGCTCAGCGCCTGTGGCTCAATCAGCTAAGGCGCCAGCCACGTACACCTAAGGTGGTGGGTTCAAATCCCCAGCCCGGGCCCACCAAACAATAATGATGGCTGCAACCAAAAAATGGCCGGGCGTTGTGGCGGGCGCCTGTGGTCCCAGCTACTTGGGAGGCTGAGACAGGAGACTCGCCTGAGCCCAGGAGTTGGAGGTTGCTGTGAGCTGTGATGCCATAGCACTCTACCCAGTGGGATAGCTTGAGGCTCCGTCTCAAAAAAAAAAAAAAAAAAGAAATGAGTATAATTGTGATAGATGTGTTCAATGTAAACATTTCATATTGTATATCGAAGTAGTACCCTGAACCCCATAAATGCATCAATGTACAAAGTTACGATGTAATAAAAAATAATTCATAAAAAAATTTTTTTAAATAAATAAAAGTTTTATGGAGACATAATCGTGCCCTTGTATATGTTTGTCCACAGCTGCCTTTGTACTAATACTGCAGAGTTGGGCAGTTGTGACAGAGACCACCTGAAGTATAAGCCTAAAATATTCACTATCACCAACCCAGTGGATGACACTCCAGACTCTCAGGAACTGAGAGTCTCACCTACACCAGTGCATGTTCTAACCTTCAGAAGCCTCCCAGCTGGCCAGGCACAGTGGCTCACGCCTGTAATCCTAGCACACTGGGAGGTTGAAGTGGATGGATTGCTTGAGCTCACGAGTCCAAGACCAGCTTGAGCAAAAAAGCAAGACTCTATCTCTACTAAAAATAGAAAAACTGAGGCAAGATCGCTTGGGCTGAGGTGGAAGTTGCTGTGAGCTATGACACCACAGCATTCTAACCAAGGCAACAGCTTGAGACTGTCTCAAAAAAAAAAAAAAAAAAAAGAAGAGGCTCGGCTCCTGTGGCTCAAGCAGCTAATACACCAGCCACATACATCTGAGCTGACAGGTTCAAATCTAGCCTGGGCCCGCCAAACAGCTATGACAGCTGCAACCAAAAAAACAGCCAGGCATTGTGGCAGGCACCTGTAGTCCCAGCTACTTGGGAGGCAGAGGCAGGAGAATCACTTGAGCCCAGGAGTTGGAGGTTGCTGTGGGATGTGATGCCATGGCACTCCACCCAGGGTGACAGCTTGAGGCTCTGTCTAAAAAAAAAAGAAAAAGAAACCTCCCAGCTGAGCCATGCCAGGCCAAATTTCCAGCCTGCTACCTCGAACAATCAGCTGCAGCAATCTGTCCCCTCACTGGGGCCACCTTGTTCACCTAACTTAGACCCAGAGGTCCCAGCATGACTTAAGACTCCAACCCCAGCATGCATTCTCTGTGCCTCCCTCTCACACCAGGACACTTCACACAAGCCCACACCACCCCCATCTCAACCAACTCCCATCTCATGGAGAACACAGAAGGCCCCAACATCCCACACCTCTCTGCTCTACACCCAGCACTGCCTTCCTTCCATATAGTGGCCCTGACCTGGGCTTCTAACCTCCTTCACCTGAACACAGATCCTCCACTCCCACACCCTCGAGGACCTTATTCCAGACTCCCCACTACTCACAGCCTTACCAAATTCCTCCCTCTCAGCTGTAATGATCATTTGGGTCAACCCTACAGGCTGTAATAATGGCTCCCTCATCTTAAAATTAAAAAATGAAAAGAAACTTTCTCCAGACTGTGCTCCCCAAAATGTCCTAACTACCTCTCTTTTCCAGGATAACACAAACCCCCCACGGGGTGTCCTCCTAAGTGCTGTCTTCCTTCCCACCTCCCACAATGCCTTGGAATTGGCTCCAGTGACATCTTTGTCCTTTCTGTCAAGGTCACTGCTGACACCTACAGCACCAAACCCTGTGGCCAGTTCTCCACCCCACCAGCCACACCTGACACAGCTGTCTCCTCCCTCCCATGAGCCTTTCTTCATTGGCTCCTGGAAGGGACTCTCTTGGTTGACTCCCCTCCCCTACACCTGTCTCAAAAAAAAAAAAAAAAAAAAAGTGGGCTCATTGCCTGTAGCTCAGTAGCTAGGGTGCCAGCCACATACACCAGAGCTGGTGAGTTCAAATCCAGCCAGAGCCTGCCAAACAACAATAAGAACTACAACCAAAACATAGCCGGCGTCGTAGCCTCCCAGCTACTTGGGAGGCTGAGGCAAGATAATTGCTTAAACCCAAGAGTTGCTGTGAGCTATGATGCTACAGCACTCTTTTTGTAGAGACAGAGTCTCACTTTATTGCCCTCAGTAGAGGGCTTAGGCGATTCTCTTGCCTCAACCTCCAGAGTAGCTGGACAACACACACCCGCCACAACGCCCAGCCATTTTTTTGTTGCAATTTAGCTGGGGCTAGGTTTGAACCCGCCACCCTCAGTATACGAGACTGGCATCCTACCCATTGAGCAACAGATGCCACCCGATGCCACAGCACTCTATCCAGGGCAACACAGTAACACTTTGTCTGAAAAAAAAAAAGTTAAACCCAAATTTCTGGCTTTCCCCAACAGATCTGCTCTTTCCATAATTTTCTTCAGTTCAGCGAGTTTGGAAATTCAGTTTTTAAAACTGTTTGGGGCTCAGCGCCTGTGGCTCAAGTGACTAAGGCACTAGCCACATACAACTAAGGTGGCAGGTTCGAATCCAGCCCAGGCCCGCCAAACAACAATGACGGCTGCAACCAAAAAATAGCTGGGTGTTGTGGCGGGCGCCTGTGGTCCCAGCTACTTGGGAGGCTGAAGCAGGAGACTCACTTGAGCCCAGGAGTTGGAGGTTGCTGTGAGCTGTGATGCCATGACACTCTACCCAGGGGGACAGCTTGAGGCTCTGTCTCAAAAAATAAAAAAAATAAACAAAACTGTTTGGGCCTGGGTGGCACCTGTGGCTCAGTGAGTAGGGCACTGGCCCTAGATACCAAGGGTGGCAGGTTTGAACCCAGCCCCAGCAAAACTGTGACAAAAAAAAAAAAGCCAGGTATTGTGGTGGGCACCTGTAGTCCCAGCTGCTCGGGAGGCTAAGGCGGAGAATCGCCTAAGCCCAAGAGCTGGAGGTTGCTGTGAGCTGTAATGCCACAGCACTCTACCAAAGGTGACAAAGTTGAGACTCTTGTCTCTTAAAAAAAATCTGTTTGTGCCAAATATCTGCGTTCTGCCTCTTGTCTCCCCTATCCTCACCATCAATCAGCAAATCCTGGAAACTCCAGGGTTTAAACATCCCCAGGGGCCAGCCATGTCTCACACCTCTAATGACAAATGTATTCACAGGCTTCAGAAGGAGAGATGCAGATGGAGAAGAGAAGGCCACATGAAGACAGAAGCAGAGACAGAGTGGCGGGGCCTTCAGCCCAGAAGTCCCTGGCACACATATCAGGGAGAGGCAACAAGAAGGCCCCCCAGAAAAAGACAAGCAGGCACTGCTGGTACCTTCCTTCCAGGCTTCTGGCCTCCAGCCTAGTTCTAGAGAATAAATTTCTGTGGTTTAAGCCACCCAGCCTGTGGTCATTTGTTACAAAAGGCCAAGGATGATACGAAGCTAAAAAGATTGTAGTAGTGGGCAGCGCCTATGGCTCAAAGGAGTAGGGTGCCACCCCATATGCTGGAGGTGGCGGGTTCAAATCCAACCCTGGACCAAATAAAAAGATTGTATTAGTTAAGAGCAAACGCGCCACTCAGGGCAGCCATCATAAGCATCACCACCAGCAAACTTCTACAGACTTTGTCCTCAGAACTCTCTAAAATCACCACCTCAAGGGGTCATGAAAAGGCACATAGAGGAGGAAACTGCACCCTCAGCCCCACACAGCCACTCCTCAAACCCTCTGATGGTGCAGTGTGGACAGACCCTAACTCACCGCGATGCGTCCTCAGCCAGTCCACGTTGTGAACCTCCAGTTCCTCTGGGTCTGTGGTGACCCTGCCGGGGATGATGCATTCAAAGGCAGCCAGGTCCTCCTCAGACACGGTGGAGAACGGAAGCCGCTGCACAGCACAGCGCTCCTGGGTTAGCACCACCGCAGGGAGGCGGGAAGACGTTGAGCAGCAGCCTCTTCGGGCCAGGGGGCTGGCCACCCCAGCCCCCCGAAAGCTGCCAGGCCACCTTCTTGGCTCCACCCAGGCTCTGAGAGTACAGGCTGTCTGCCCCCATCCTGGAGAGGCCCTGAAGAGCCACCACGGCCACCTGGACACCCGATGAGGCACCATCACTCTTAGCCTAAAAATGAGTGATTGCACTGCAGGCTCTGGGGCACTGAGGACACCACAGCCAGGAAGAGTCCCACACGGCCACCTATACAACATCCAGAGCATAACACAGTTGCCACGCTGACAGACTGGAGAGGCATAGGGGACCTGGCCCCTAACCAGTGTGGTCAACCGGCATTATTGGCCTTGGGAGAATTCATAGACCTGTACACCCTGTGGCTAGTGCATTCTCTCCTGGAAGTTATATTTTAACACATTTACAAAAACCATACTTTTTTTTTTTTGAGACAGAGCCTCAAGCAGTCGCCCTGGGTAGAGTGCCGTGGCATCACGGCTCACAGCAATCTCCAACTCCTGGGCTCAAACGAGTCTCCTGCCTCAGCCTCCCAAGTAGCTGGGACCACTGGCGCCCACCACAACACCTGGCTATTTTTTGGTTGCAGCCATCCTTGTTGTTTGGTGGGCCAGGCTAGATTCGAACCCGCCACCTTAGGTGTATGTGGCTGGCGCCTTAGCTGATTGAGCCACAGGCACTGAGCCCAAAAACCATACTTTCTTTCAGACCTTTTTCCTTTGGAACAAAACTAGAATTTAAGGCAGTAAAAAGGAAGGGAAAGATGCTACTAAACTGTACACTAAAAAATGGCCAAAGTGAGAAATTTCAGGTATTATGTATATTTTGCTATAAGTATGAAAAATATTTGCAAGGTTCAGCACCTATACCTCAGCAGCTAGGGTACCAGCCACATACACTGGGGCTGGGGGTTTGAACCCGGCCTAGGCATGCCAAACAATGACAACTCCAACAAAAAAATAGCCAGGCATTGTGGTGGGCATTTGTGGTCCCAGCTACTTGGGGGGCTGAGGCAAGCGAATCACTTGAGCCCAAGAGTTTGAGGTTGCTGAGAGCTGTGATACCACAGCACTCTACCAAGGGTGACATAGTGAGACTCCATCTCAAAAAAAAGAAAAAAAATGTTTGCAGAATCAAAAAACAAAAAAAGAAGGGAAGGGAAACTTCTCTGACCATCCACCATAATGGAGCTAGATTTTGCACATAGATGGTCTAACTGCAGGTAACCAGGCCAGTAAGGTGGCTCACGCCTGTAATCCCAGCACTCTGGCAGGCTGAGGCAGGTGGATCACCTGAGCTCAGGAGTTCAAGGCCAGCCTGAGAAAGAGCAAGACCGCCCCTAAAAAAAAAAAAATAGCCAGGTGTTGTGGTGGGTGCTGAGGTACAAGGATCACTTTAGCCCAAGAGTTTGAGGCTACTGTGAGCTATGATGCCACAGCACTCTACCCAAAGTGACAGACTAACACTGCCTCAAATAACTAATAAATAAATAACAGCAGGTAACCCTCACTCCAATGTGGAGAGGTCAATGCTCTGTGGCTGTCTCTACCCAGCCTGGCACTCAGACATCTGAATCGCCTGGGATGGTGTACCCAGCCCCCGCCAGGGAAGGACC
Organism: Galagoides demidoff; assembly: GCA_963574575.1. Taxonomy (NCBI): domain Eukaryota; kingdom Metazoa; phylum Chordata; class Mammalia; order Primates; family Galagidae; genus Galagoides; species Galagoides demidoff. The sequence continues at coordinate 28,508 of CAUYQV010018178.1, forward strand.
TCCAAGAAATGAACCACCTCCCTGTGCTTGCTAAAGCATCCGAAGTTGGTGGGCATAGTGCACAGCCCCAACCAGGAGGGTGGACCAGGACAGTGGGTGAGCTGGCCAGCACCCCCCACCAGAGCAGAATTCCGCACAAGGGTCATTTTGGCCCACATGGACAAGGTCAGAGGGAATGGGTCAGCCAACACAGCTACCATGAGAAGGAGACCCAACTCCCACCCCCAGGTTAACATCTAAGGGAATCTCACACATCCCCCACCCCAAGGGACTCAGCATCTCCCATGAGAGGACTCAGACCCCTTACCCCAGGGCACTCAGCACCCCATCACTGCCACAACCTCTCCCCCAGAGGACCTGGCAGGTACACTTGTGAACTAAAATAAAATCTGACTGGACCCCTGTCCTGGCCAAGGGGATCCCTTAAACTGAGTCACTAGCCATAAGAAAGGAGATCAGACAGGCCTCAACACACTTCCCCCCTTCCTCTCCTTAGCAATGTCCCCTGTGGCTCATTCACAGGCCTAAGGCTATGCAAGACCTACCTCCAGGTCCTCAATATCACAACAAACCACATGAGTCTGTCCCAACTTTGTCTCTGATTAACAGATCCTTTATCTCAAGTGTTCCTTTTCACTGATTCTAGGTCTGTCAAGCCTAACTCTTTAAACCAATTGTCAGACAAAGAATCTCTAAACCCACCTATGACCTGTAAGTCTCCACCCTGACTCCCCACCCAACCCACACCCACCTGCCACCCCCACCACCCACCCCCTTCAAAATCTCCCACTTTTTCTTGAAACACAGTCTCACTATGCTGCCCTCGGTAGAGTGCCATGGCATAGCTCACAGCAACCTCAAACTCTTAGGCTTAAGTGATTCTCTTGCCTCAGCCTCCCAAGTAGCTAGGACTACAGGCACCCACCACAATGCCTGCCTATTTTTTTGTTGCAGTTGTCATTGTTGTTCAGCTGGCCCAGGCTGGGTTCAAATGTACCAGCCTCAGTGCATGTGGCCAGCACCGTAACCACTGTGCTACAGGCTCCAAGTCCAAAATGTCCCACCTTTTTGGGTCAAACCACCTACCCACCCTCATTCCCCACCCTCCACACCCAGCCCACACCCACCCTCTTCAAAATGTCCCACCTTTTTGGGTCAAACCACATATTGATTTATGACCTCATCAATAACACCTATCTCCCTAAAATGTATAAAACCAAACTGCAGGCTCAGTGCCTGTGGCTCAAGCAGCTAAGGCACCAGCCACGTACACCGAAGCTGGCGGTTTCAAATCCAGCCTGGGCCTGCCAAACGATGATGGCTACAACCAAAAAATAGCTGGGTGTTGTGGTGGGTGCCTGTGGTCCCAGCTACTTGGGGAGGCTGAGGCAGGAGAATTTCTTGAACTCAGGAGCTAGAAGTTGCTGTGAACTGTGATGCCACAGCATTCTACCCAAGGAGACAGCTTGAAGCTCTGTCGCAAAAAAAAAAAAACCGTAACCCTACCACCATGAGTCCACTTGGTCAAGGCTTTTTTTTTTTTTTTTTTTTACAGTTTTTGGCCAGAGCAGATTTGAACCCGCTACCTCCAGTATATGGGGCTAACTCCCTACTCTTTGAGCCACAGGCACTGCCCAGTCAAGGCTTCTTCAGTATGGCTCCGGGTCATGATCCTCAATTTCAGCACAGAATAAACTTCCTCAGTGGCTAGGCGTGGCGGCTCTCATCTATAACCCCAGCACTCTGGAAGGCTAAGGTGGGTGGATTGCCTGAGCTCATGGGTTCAAGACCAGCCTGAGCAAGAGCATACCCCCATCTCTAAAAATAAACAGCCAAGCATTGTGGTAAGCCCCTGTAGTCCCAGTTACTCAGGAGCCTAAGCAACAGAATCACTTGAGCCCAAGAATTTGAGGTTGCTATGAGCTATGACACCAAGGCACGCTGCTGAGGACAACAAAGTGAGATTATGTCTCAAAAAAAAAAAAAAAAAAAAGTTAGCTGGGACTTGTGGCGGGTGCCTGTAGCCACAGCTACTTGGAAGGCTAAGGCAAGAGAATTGCTTAAGCTCAAGGGTTTAAGGTTGCTGTGAGCAGTGACATGACAGCACTCTACTGAGGGTAACATAGTGAGACTCTGTCTCAAAAATAATAATAAATAAACTTCCTTAAATTATTTTACAGAGTTTGCCTTCTTTTCCATCAACAAGAATGAGGCTCAGAGAAGACTAAGCAGCTGGAACTTGATGCCCAGTACCAGCATGGCCCCTTTTGGGCCCCCAACTCCAAGCTCCACCCTAAGTCCTCCTGAGCTCCAGACCTCCCATTTTTGATTGACAATCCTTTGTTTACTCTGAGCTGGTTCTTTTCCTAGGAGCCTAATTTTGATTTGTAGGTGCATTCTAAAAAGGTTGCCTTGGAGGTGCATTGCCTCTTCTTCCCAAAATTAATCTAATTTGGCTTAAGAATGGAAAAAATTCCTTAAAAATGAGAAAAGACAAGGAGAACGACAACATTGGGTACCTCATTTGGTTTTTGGAGCCGACATTTGAGCTCAGAAGTTCGAGACCAGCCTGAGCAAGAGACATCATCTCTACTAAAAAATGGAAAAACTAGCCAGGCCTTGTGGTGGGCACCTGTAGTCCTTGCTACTATGGAGGATGAGGCAAGAGGAACACTGGAACCTACGACTTTGAGGGTGCTGTGAGCTATGACACCACAGCACTCTACTCAAGGTGACAGAGATTGTCTCAAAAAATAAAAATAGGCTCGACGCCTACGACTCAAGCGGCTAGGGTGCCAGCCACATACACCTGAGCTGGTGGGTTCAAATCCAGCCAGGGCCCAACAAACAACAATGACAGCTGCAACCAAAAATATAGCTGGGCATTGTGGCGGGCACCTGTAGTCCCAGCTGCTTGGGAGGTGGAGGCAGGAGAACTGCTTGAGCCCAGGAGTTGGAAGTTGCTGTGAGCTGTGATATCATTGCACTCTACCCAGGATGATAGCTTGAGGCTGTCTCAAAAACAAAAAAAAAAAAAAAAGATAAAAATAAAATAAAATAATTAAAGAAAAGAACGCTGACATATATATCTAAATTCAGTTTTGCTAAGTCAACCTCAAATAGAATAGAAATTAAGGCTGGGTGTAGTGGTTGACACCTGTAATCCTAGCACTCTGGAAGCCTGAGGTGGGTGGATGGCTTGAGCTCACAGGTTCAAGACCAGCATAAGCCAGAGCAAGATCTCATCTCTAAAAATAGTCAGACATTGTGGTGGATGCCTGTAGTCTCAGCTACTCAGGAGGTTAAGACAACAAAATCACTTAAGCCCAAGAATTTGAGGTTGCTGTGAGCTACAATGCCACCACACTCTACCAAGGGTGACAAAGTAAGACTCTTTCTAAAAAAAAAAAAAAGAATAGAAATTAATTACATGGACTAATTGTTTTTTATGACTTTTTACTTAAAACATTACTGATTCTCTTGCTTTGTCTTCCAAAGTTATGACAAATTTTGAGTAAAAAGCAAGTTTACTTGGTATCTCCAGTATTTAAAACTATTGAATCTCACCAGATCCAACCTATTATTTACTGCCAACACCCTACTACTCAACGTCTTACCTCTAAGTCCAGGGATTACTGTGGAGCGGGTATGTGAGATTATAAGGGCTGGAAAGGATGGAATTAGTTAAACCCTCCCGAGCAAGTATGGGCACACAGAAGCCTAAACAAATACTTAATGAGACTTTGTCTTTCTGGACCACATGGTATTGGCATCCATCCCAATCATAAAAAATCGTCTTGCTTCCCATAGACTTAAAGCTTCCTGAGTATGATTATTCTCTTACGGGCTTTATACAAAGAAAGATATAACAAGAAATTCATCAGCCAGCTGGGGGCAGTGGCTCAGGATTGTAATCCTAGCACTCTGGGAAGCTGAAGCAGGTGGGTTGCTTGAGCTCACAAGTTCAAGAACAGCCTGAGCCAAAGTGAGACTGCATCCCTAAAAAAATAGCCTGCCATTGTGGCAGGCACCTGAAGTCCCAAACACTAGGGAGGCTGAGGCAAGAGGATCACTTGAGGCCAAGAGTTTGAGGTTGCTGTGAGCCATGATGCCACAGCAGTCTACCAAAGGTGACAAAGTGAGACTCTGTCTCAAAAAAAAAAAAAAAAAAGAAAGAAAGAAAGAAATTTATCAGCTACCTTATGAGATTTTATATATTTTTTTCTTTTTTTCTTCAGTTTTTGGCCAAGGCTGGGTTTGAACCCATCACCTCCGGCATATGGGGACGGCACCCTACTCCTTTGAGCCACAGGCACAGCCTTCTTTTTCTTTTTATAAGACAGAGTCTCACTTATGGTATAGTGCTTTTACGTCACAGCTCACAGCAACCTCAAACTCTTGGGTTCAAGAGATAGGATCCTCCTGCCTCAGCCTCTCAGCTGGGACACAACACCACAATGCCCAGCTAATTTTTCTATTTTTAGTAGGGAAGAGGGTCTCGCTCTTGCTCTAGCTGGTCTGGAAACCCTCACCTTAAGCTTGGCCTCCCAGAGTGCTGGGATTACAGGCCTGAGCCACCAACTCCTGTCTCCCTAAAACGTATAAATCAAACTATAACCCACCACCAGGAGTCTGCTTGGTTGAAGTTGTTTGGGTGTGGCTCTGGATCGTGGTCCTCAATTCTGGCTCAGAATAAACCTCTTTCAATTATTTTACATGACTTGGCGCCCTTAGTAGTAGTTACGGCGCCAGCCACATACACTGAAAGTTGACCGGTTCGGGCCCAACCCAAGCCAGCTAAACAATGACAACTGCAACAAAAAATGGCCAGGCGTTGTGGTGGGCGCCTTAATCCCAGCTACTTGGGAGGATGAGGCAAGACAATGCTTTAAACTCGAGAGTTTTGAGGTTGCTGTGAGCTGTGACGTCACAGCACTCTACCGAGGGTGACACAGTGAAACTCTGTCTCAAAAAAATAAAAATAAATAAATAAATTATTTTACATGTCACCAGGCCCCGTACGGCCCTGACCACAGCACATGGCCGGGGCAGCTACCCACACATACCAGAACCGAGTCCGGGTCCCTGCCCGCCGCGCGCACTACCCAGATCCGCGTCCCCGACCCAGGCGGCCGCGCGCACGTACCCACAAGAAATCCGAGTGCACGCGGCACGCAAGTGCCCAGATTCGCGTCCCCGCCCAGGGCTGCCCCGCGGAAGGGGCGGGGCGGCGTGCGCCTGCGCACTCGCACCCCCTGCCTCTCAGTCAAGCGCCTCCCATGGGGGTTCTGGATACCTTTTATGCGGACTTTCCGGAGGTCCCACCGCAGTATGCTGGGACTGGCAGCGGAGGGTAAAGGCCCAGTCCCTGGTCCTATTGTGCAACCACGAAGGTTCCACTACCACCACCCCGGGTCTCCAGCTCCCCAGTGCTCCGCCCTTGAGACTGACCAGTGGGAAAATCCACAAGGCAGAAGCAGAACTGGCGAAAGGCCCGGGGCTGGGACTCAAGGGTGGAGCTCAGGGGGTTGTGTGCGCCCTCACCCCGCTCTGGGCCCCGGCAGCTCCCGCCCTCAGGTCCAGGCAGCCCCCTCCTCCCTTCGCCTCCCAACCTTCAGTTAGTGGTTGCCTCGGCGTTCCCGTTTTGCTTTTCCAGCCTCCGCCCCCCCCGCCCTCATTTAAATTGTTAGAATGGGGATGGCTAGGCGGTTCGCGCTTGTAATCCCATCACTTGGGAGGGCGAGGCGGGCGGATTGCCTTAGCTCACGAGTTGGAGTCCAGTCTGAGCTAGAGCAAGACCCCGGTCTCTAAAAATAGCCAGCCGTGGCTCGGAGGCTGTAGCTCAGCTGCTAGGGCGCCGGCCACATACATCGGGGCTTGCGCGTTCCAACCCGGCCCGGGCCTGCCAAACAACAAGTACAAGAAAACAGCCGGGAGTTGTGGTGGGCGCCTGTATTCCAAGCTATTCAGGAGGCTGAGGCAAGAGAATGGCCTAAGCCCAGGAGATATGGGCTGTGACGCCACAGCACTCTACCGAGGGCGATAAAGTGAGACTCTGTCTCTAAAAAAAAAAAAAATAATACATTTAAAAATAAATAAATAGACAAATCGTTAGAATAACTCTGACGTTCAGGCTGCAGCGTCCCTAGGTGCCTCTGGAACTTGCTCTTTACCCGGGGGTCGCTGGCAGAGCAGAGGGCGTTAGAGCGTGAAGATCTCTGACCCGAGGCGAGGCTGCAGGAGTGCAGTTACTTTGCCAGGTGCTGGAGCCACCTGCTAAGTGGCATTGCGGAGCGCTGACGAGCCCTAGTGACGGGGCTCCTCCGTCTTCAACCCGCTTCTTCACTGGTAAATCAAATGAGGACATGACAAGCGCATCTGCCTTCAGATTAGCACCCTGGTAGGGAAAGGCCGTTCCAGAGACTCCCGGTGGCCCCTACCGTGTCGGCGCTACCTCTACCTGGCAGAGCCAGTCTGGGAGTTTTCCAGTTGCAGGTAGTCCATTCACTTGGACTTTGGCGAACTGTAGAGGTGACCACAGAGGAGGTTGAGGACCCACTAAGACAGACGCTACTTATATCAACACCATCAGCCCTCACGCTAGCAGATCAGTGGCATCTTGGACCCCTGGAATTAGTAACAATTCAGAAACGATAAAGACTAACTGCCTACCCCAACCGCTGCCCCCAAGAACGGGTTTTTCCTTTCCCGGGGCACCATCACCCTAGCAGATGGCTGCAAGGACCCTTGAGAATGTCTGGAGGAAAACAGCAAGTGCTGGCTCAGGGCCCGCAGCACAGTGCTTATGGAGCCAGTCACATACATGGAAGTTGGCAGGTTCAAACCCAGCCGGGGCCAGCTAAAACAACAACTGCAACAAAAATTAGCCAGGTGTTGTGGTGGGCACCTGCAATCCCAGCTACTTGGGAGGCTGAGGCAAGAGAATCGCTTAAAACCCAAGAGTTGAAGGTTGCTGTGAACTGTGACACCAACTCTACCCAGGGTAACGTCTCAAAAAAAAAAAAAAAAAAAAAAAAAAAAAGCATGTGCTGATGGCAGTGTCACAGGGCCTTTGCTCCAAGAGTCCAGGAAGGACTTGGGTGAGCAAATTGGTTTTCACAGGGCAAATGGGGGAAGAGGTTGTGACTCCACTCTGGTATCCATGTTTTCTCTGGACCCCATTACCACCACTCCAGATGTCTTATAGGACCAGTCAGCTCCTGGTATGTCTACATTTACACTGAAGTCCTAAGTGGAAGCCTAACCCCCAAAACTAAATGTCATAAGGCTGGGGCCCTGATCCCACAGGACCAGCTGCTTTTTTTTTTTTTTTTTTTTTTTTTGAGACAGAGCCTCAAGCTATCCCCCTGGGTAGAGTGCCATGGCATCACAGCTCATAGCAACCTCCAACTCCTGGGCTCAAGCGAGTCTCCTGCCTCAGCCTCCCAAGTAGCTGGG
>CAUYQV010018183.1:0-16210 GCA_963574575.1 Galagoides demidoff
TTAGAAGAAATCTCTGGAGTCAATCTCTTCTTTCCTTTTTTTTTTTTCTTTATAAAATAAATTACAACTTCAGTCAGGATATATACCACAATGCCATATAATAGAAAGCTAGGACCAAAGTATCCTGGTGTTGGATTTCTCCAAAATATGTCCTTACGTTATGTCTAATGTCTGTGCCAAACTCCAAAGTCTGCTAAGTACGGCTAGTGGACAGCAACCTGGAGGGACTGAGCAATGCAGACTCCTAGGCCCCAGCCTGGGCCATTTAATCAGCATCTGTATTTTAATAAGACATACAGGTAATTCATAGCCCCATTAAGAGTTTTAAAAGGTATGGCGCAGGCTCTTTGCCTCACTGTTAATGATCCATCTATCTAGTTTCAAGTAAAATACCTAATTGTAATTCTCCAGCAAGGTCCGTATTATTTTTGTTTTATCAGGGAGGATACAGGGGCAAAAAGTTAAATGACTTCTACAAGTTCTCACAGCCAGGGAAATGTAAAGCGGTAGTTGAGCCCATTTCTGCTTGATTCGAAGCCCTTGCTGTTTGTGGCACACTTGAGAATTCCAGTGCCGCCAGATGAGTGTCCCTCCATTTATTCCCTTCAGCCTCCACTTTTAGAGCCGCATTGCTTTGTTTTCTTTAAGGAATCAAAGAATAATCTATGTCTGTGCATATATAGGTACGGATACACATGCTCAAACAGTTTTAATAAATATATCATGCTGCTTTTGAAAAATAGTCTTTCCTACCACCACCTTTAGGTATGGTAATCCTTAATTACTGCAGAGTTGTTTTTTTTTTGTCTGTGTATGTGTGTGTTGTTGTTGTTTTTTCCCTATGAAGATAACATAGTTGTCCTGACAGAGTTTAAATAGAGGCAGGATTTCGTTTCTTTTCTGTGGGAACATACGGAGTGCATGCATGTGTGGGGAGGGTTTGTGTGTGCGTGGGGGGATGTATCCGCATGTCTTTTGGGAATGTTTTCCTTGGTACTTAAGAGAACCGTAGTGAAAAGTAGGTATGGCTCCAGAATACAACTTAATGTGGTTTTGAACGTGGCTCTGTTCCAGGGTGCAAAGTTATTTTAGAAGAATTAAGAACTGGATAGCCCAAAACCCAATGGTTCTTGACAAGTCAGCTTTTCCCGACCTAGGGGAGTCAGACTGCTACACCGGTCCCTTCAGCCGTGCCCGGATCCACCAGTGAGTTCTCATTTCTGTTCTCCAACCTCCTGCCTTTGTATTTTTCAACTTCAGGGTTTTATTTATAGAACAAAAATGCCTGGAACTGTTTCCGTCGTTTACCAAGAGTCAGAGAATATATACATATCATTTTGTTAAAATAAACACACATGGATAACACCAAGTGAACATTATTCATTCTTTAAAAACTCTATGATTTAGAGACTTTCAAGTGATGAATAATTAATTGTAAACCCTCAGGATGAGAATCTAATTCCCAACACTTTGAAAATAGTACAGTGGTAGTAAGTCACTCAGTTAAAATAACAATAATGATAAGAGAATTGATATTAATTAGCTTGTTTTGAAAACATATTATTCTAATTAATAAATTAGTAAAAGGTGGTTATATGGAATACATTTATTAATTACAGCATTTATTTTTTATTTTTTTTACAATGATCTTTATTTTTTTTTAGTTAATATATGCAGTATAGGAACGTGAAAAACACAAGAGGCAAAGAACAAAGCCATCCACGATCACAAGCAGTTTATAGTTTGACACGTCCTTCCAGATCCCAAAGCATCCTTTTTAAGCTAAGGTGAATGAGAATTTTTAGGAACGTGTTGTATGATTCTCTCTCTGCCTACATACCTACATATTTGTTTATTTATGTCTTCATTCAACTAGTATTTCTTAAGTTTAAGCTTGACACAGGTTGAGAATACAAAGCAGATTATGACAAAGTTTCTGCCTTCATCTAAGGAGGCAGATACACATGTAAATTTGTGGTTAAATGCAGTGAACATAAAGAGAGAGAGAACATGCACTGCTTGCCAAAGGACCATGACTGTGGGGCCTCCTTTGCTGTGCCCCCTTCAGGATTGACCTGTATTTCAAATGTGGGAATTTGAAAACACAGATGCAACAGTATTCCAGACCATTAGACAAGTCATGTCCTGTGCAATCAGTGGGAACCCTCCCTTTCCTACTTATTATTGAAGGTGGATCTGGAAGCATCTTTTCTAATTCCAGTTTTAAGAATGAGATTGGGGGCCGGGTGAAGAGCCAGATGACCGCCAGGTGGAGAGAGGGCCCCCTCTCAGGGAAGCTTCTTCAGCTTCCTGCTTAACTTTTCCAGGACCTTCAAGGATCTGTGATGCATCAAATAAAACACATTCTGCTTTTAAAGCCCCCAGATCACTGTGATCCTTGGAAAATATCAACCGGAACACACAACCGCCTTGCTTAAAACTGCCAAGTATCATCTCATTTGTACTTAAAAAAAAATTCAAATTTATTATCACCTACTAGGTGGGCATCAATACTGTATTGAAGTGCCCAGCATTTCATCTGCCGTACTTTCCCCACCATTTCCTCATTCTAGCTGCATAAGCCTTGGTTCTCACCATCCAAAGGTTAAGCTCAGCTCCCACCTGGAGTCTTTGTTCTTGCTGTTCTTTGTCTAACATGCTCTGGCCACACTCTTCACATGGCATGTTCTTCTTATCATGCCGCTTCCCCTCAACCATCACTACCTCAAAGAGACCTGCTCTGAAAACATGACCCAGAGCCCCTTGTCCAAGTCATTCTCTGCATCATCATGCTGGTCCCAGTATCCTCACAGCAGTTATCCAACATTGTTACTGATTTATCTATGTACGTATTATCTGTTTCCTCCTGCCGTAATGTAACAGCATGAAAAAGAAAAGGGAAGAAATTGATATGCTCAAGAAACATCTGTGCAGGGAATGCTGAATCAATCTGATGGTGAGAAAAGCAGATGCACATTCCTTCTCCTTCCATCAGTTACCAGGACCCTGGATTTGGCACCTCTGGACACGGATATGAAAAGCACATTACCAGAATCCTGGAGGAGCTCAGAGGCCAGTAAAGTGGACAGGTATAGGACTCGAAGGCAGAGTGAAATGTATGTGTTAGGAAAGACATAAATAAAATGCACATCCCATAAGAGAAGAGGCACATCCAGAGTAGAGATGAGAGAAGCCTCTTGAAGGAGATAGGCTTTCTCAATAGGCAAAAATACGGAGGGGTGTGGGGAGAGGAGGAGAAACTGATATCAGAAACAGAGAAAAATCGAGAGGAAAAGCAGCACAGGCTTTCGAGCTCATGATAAATTATATAACTTGACAAATGATCAGATACCAGAAGCCAGAGCTATTGGACATAACCCCAAAGAGTAAGTTGGAGGGAATGTGTCAAGAGCTTTGCAGGAAAATAAGAAACTTAATTATGCTCGTGATGGAGAGCAGTTGATGTGCTACAAGCAGAGGAGCGCTCCAGGGTCGGAGCTGTGCTGTAGAAGTCTGGCGAGAAATTGGAAGATGTCAAGTTAGGACACTCTTCTCTCCATCTGTGCAAGAGACAGTGAGACTCAATATTAGAGTGAGCCAAAGCTGAGGACAGATGGTCCAGTTGGAAAAGTGGATTAGTTTGGCAACCGTTTGAATATGGAGGGTAAGAGGAAGCCAAGATCATCGAAGGACTTCAGAACTAAGCACCTGACAATTGCTGGTTTCCCGTGCACAGATATATGCCCCTGGGAACGAAAGTGCCAGAAGTTGAGTAAGACCTAGGACATTGTTTTAATGAATTTTAACAAACTGTGGTGTATATATACCATGAACTACTATTCAGCCATAAACGATGGAGACTTTACCTCTTTTGTGTTTACCTAGAAGGAGTTGAAACACATTCTTCTTAGTAAAGTATCACAGAATGGGGGGGGCAGTATCTAATGCACTCAATACTAATAGGAAACCAATACGTAAATTACTCTAAGCTCACATGAAAGAAAAATACAAGTCTAGTCTAGTGAGGGGGTGGGGACAGGAGAGAAGTAAGGGGGGAGGCGGGAGGATGATCGACCAATCCCACATAACGTGCACAATGTGAGGGTGCTCAGCAGACCTCCTGGGTGAAGGGCTTAACTATAAGTTAAGAACTTTACTTTAGAAATGAAAAAAATGTAAGCTAAACATGTGTATCTTGTATCAACCTGAAATTAAAAAAACAAATAAATAAAAATAAAATACAGTAAAACTATGTAACATGTGAAATATATGTATGTGTGTTGTGTTATAAAGCACATCAGACCCTTCCTTTTGTCTTCCTAATTTTTCTTCCCACCAGTGACTCTCACATGGTCCTTTCTCCCACTCGTCCCACATGGGGACAGTAGGGGACATCAAAGGGAAGGGAGGAAGGACTGTTGCTCATGGTTAACATTTTGGAAACAAGGTAAACTTCTGGAAGTTGTGAGGATGATATCAATTTTTAATGTGTTCCACTGGGAAATACGTTGTTTAAGGTAGTCCACAGTTTATGTGAGGCAGTGGGCAATCCACTCTGCTAATTCCAGACTAAACAATAAATACGAAGACCCCTAGACTTCCTTCTCAACTGAAAGAAGATACTATAATGAATGTTTCGGAATGCCTGTGTCATCTATGAATAGTTTCTTCTTCTCTGTCAATTGATTTTTTAAGATAGAATATGATTTCTCTTCTGATTCGTTATACCTCATAGGCATTAGCTGTAGTGGACCTTGTAACTACTGCTGTTCTAAAATGGATCCCTTCATCTTGACAGCTTTATAATAAACAATAAGGACACCTTCTTCAGCAACGCCACTCGAAGCAGGATCGTCTACCACATGCTGGAGCGCACCAAATATGAAAATGGGATATCCAAAGTGGGTAAGAACATTAGTTAAAAACATACGGAGATTGGGATTTGCTGATACTGTTAATACCAAGAATTACTTTTTTTTAAACTGATGGTTTACTTCATTCATTCAATATGAATGTATAACACATCAAACACAAACCCCATAAATATTCTATTTTGTAGTCCCACAATAAAGCAAACAAAAAAATCTTTTTAAGGGCATTTGGCTACATGTATCGAAGTTTGAAATATGCAAACACTTTGGAAGGGAAACTTTATTTCTTGAAATTTATCCCAAAGGATAATCAGACTTTTGAAAATATGTACTCAAAAATATTTGAATATATGTAAAAATTGACCCATCGTGGCTTTGTGTATAATGGAATAAAACTAGAAAAATCTTCAATGTAAAACATTGGAGACTCAATGTAAAACATTGGAGACTGACTAATAAGGTAGGTGCATTCATACAACGCATCCTTTGAAAGTTATATGGTAATCATTCTACTCTTAACACAAAGTTATCAAGCATTTATTTGCTATATATTAAATAAAGTGTGTGGCATAGATCCTTTTACTCAGGAAAACTGAAAATTAGTTAATTAGTTCTCTATTTCTTGACTTCAAAAGATGTCTGCAAATAATAAGGCTTAATTTAGTTCCATTTCCCAGATGGACAGACATAAAAAGAACAAATAACATCTAGAAGTATATGTAAGTAATTTTTAGAAGTTTCCCCTGGAAGGAAAAATAACAGCCAATTTAAACTTTTTAAAATGTCTACGTTGTTTCAGTTTAGTGGTGGGCTCCAACATAGATAATATAAAAGACAATTGTAAAATGTATATAGCGCTGAGCAGAAAGCAATAGGTTACAAACAAGCTAGATTTTAATTATAAGGGTAAAAAGTACAAGATGGCTGAAGAGATCAGATAGATAGATATTAGTCATGCGCTCAGATCCTTCAAAATAAAAATTTGACAGCCGGTGGAAACTTGTACCAGTCTCTACTGATTTGTATTAAAATAGAATGTCAAATTAGCAAAATGAGCTTTGGTTTTTAAGTTGGATACTTTTTATAGAGGAAACTTCAGACTCAGTTGCTCTTCTGATTAATAATTCATTTATTATCAAACATTCAAAATAGTTACTATAGACAACAAAACCTTACTCCCCCAAAAATAAATAAATAAATTTAGTAAGAATTTTTTAACAATATAAAGAAGAGAAAGCTAGGCTATAAACTGAAAACATGTTTAAATGGTAGCAATATGTGCTTATATAGTTTTTAAACATAAATATGACATTTTAAATGATAAAGATAAGCTTTTGTAGAGAAGACCGTAAACACAGAACAGTTAAAAATAAAACTCAAAATATGCGTAACTACAATTTTCACTGTTAAGTGCTAATTTTATATTAAAATTAGAATTACACAGCATTTGTATTATATCATTTTTTAAAAAATTACCATTTTGAGTATTTTCTCAAGCCCTTGAAAGCATTATTGTAAACATGTATGTGATATTCTATAATAAGAGTGACAAAATCACAATTACCTACTAATAATTTAATTGATTATAACATAGTAATTAAATTATTCCCCTATTTTGGATGTGTAATTATCCAATTCTTTACCAATATACATAATATTGCAAGGCCAAGTGGCTCATGCTTAAAATCCTAGGAGTCTGGGAGTCCAAGGTGGGAGGATCCCTTGAGTTCAGGAGTTCAAGACATGAGCAAAAGCATGTCACCATCTCAACAAAAAATAGAAAATTTACCTGGGTGTTGTAGCAGGGACTTGTAGTACCTACCAATGAGGAGGCTGAGGCAGGAGGATCACTTGAGACCAGGAGTTTGAGGTTGCTGTGAGCTAGAATGATGCCATGATACTATCTTCAGGCAACAGAGCGAGATTCAGTCTCAATACATATATACATAAATTTGCAATAGTAATTGTTCTTTCCAAATCTATTCTTACCAGGATTCAGTAAGAATGTCCATTTCATTACACCCTCACCAAGATGGGGGAGATTTTCATGTGCCACATGTTGTTATGTATGTATTTAGTTTAGCATTAAAAAGTTAAATATCTCTCAACATCATTATCCTTTTGAAATATACTTAGAGGTGTAGAATTCTTCTTATTCCTTGACCAAACTTTGTTGTTTTGAGAAATAAAAGAAGTCTAACCTGGCTCATGTGATGCCAAATAAATGGGTATTAAAATGCTCCACAGTACATTATAGCAAACTGAAACTATATGCTGGCATCCCACAAATCTCTGCTTCCTGAAATTACAAGGACACAACTAAACTCAGTATCAGTCTTTCCCACAGTCTCACTGTCCTCACAGGTGATGTAGCTATGGAAACCTTTGGTATTATTTAAAGTTTTTAAATCAATCTGTTGGTCCAAATAATTTATGTTGCTTCAGGGGGAATTTTCATTTAAACTGACTCAAGAATGGTCCTTTTCTTCTCTTTCCAGGTATCCGTAAACTTATAAACAATGGCTCATATATAGCAGCGTTTCCCCCACATGAGGTAATATATTTTTCACTAAAAAAAAAAAAAAAAAAGGTTTTTATGCTAAATGTTTGATCCCACTGTTTTCAATTAAATCTGGCTGCCCATGCCCAGGGGTGTACAATCAGCAAGTGGCCCTGGGTCTTCTGAGTCCCCAGGGTGATCTTGTGGCCACACACTTGCTGCTCTGCTCCAGAATTCTTATTGCAATTTTCCCCCTACTGGAAATCCCAGCCTCTGGCTGCAGCCCTCGGCTGCAGCACAGAGCTCCATGCAGTCTGGCTTGAGCTCCACACCATTCTGAACAGGGCACATTCTCGGTTTGTGCTTACTACTTGAGGTATCTGACAAATCTATAATGAGCCCACAACCAAACCTTATAGCCCAGTACCTACCTGATTCTCTGCCACATTATTCCCTCCCTGCCAGGCACAGAAGTGCCTGATACAGCTGTGGTAGGCTCTACTCACCATGAATGACATTTCCATCCATTTTAATTGCTCCTGCCCTGTTCCCTGTTTTTGTAACTTTTTGCTTTAGAGAAATTTCACATTGGAGAATGAGAGTGGGGTCTTTCAAGGTTTTAGTTCTATACATTCAAAACCCACCACTCTTCTATTTATAGTTAAGACTATGGACTCATCCTTAGGACACAGAACATAAGGCCTAAGGAATTCGCAATCTGTTGTAACCAGTAGTAGGAAAAATGTATTGCATACTTTCTATTTGACAGCAAGCTCAATGTTTTATATGGATTATCTCATTTAATCCATGTGACACCTTTTGAGATTAACTATAGTATTAGTCTTTTTATGTACAGATAACTGAGGTACAGAAAGTCTGAGTCACAAAGCCCAGGAAGCCAATCTCCACTGTCTATACTCCTTATGGTATACCTGCTCAGAGTAGGATTAGGGGTAACATCAGGTGATATGTTGTGTGTTTCATGGGCCAGGTCCTGTGGATATATTTTCCAAAAACTCTGGCAATAAACCTAGAGGGGTAAATATTATTCTCCCCACTTTAGAGATGAAGAAACAAAGATCAGAGAAGTTAAAAACCATGTCAAATACCACATAAGCAGTGGGTGATAAAATATTTGGAGTGGCAAAGCTAAGGCCCTAGGAAAACCTCTGTAGCAAAAGAAAGTTCTGATGGCTCTCTGTGTAGATAAATTTCTCTACATAATTGGGCTGTGTTCTGACAGTTAATTTGACAGGTGTAGGGGTGAAATTTTAGATTTTTAGATTTTAGAGTATTCCTTTTTGCTTCTAATTTAGTGGAAGGACTAAGGTATGGAACACATACCCAAAAAGAATAGAAAGCGATATTGTCAAAATGCAAGTAAGTAAAATGAAATTGAAAGTCCATAAAAAAGGAATCAGGAATTTTCTATTGATTGTAAATGCTATTTAGTTAAGAGATACAAACAACCAAAGCTTTCTAAGAGGAAAATGGAGACAGTGGTGCTGATGATGATTTGATTAAGGATGCTTTATAATTTATGGACTTCTTCCTTGATGCAGGAAATGAGTGCCAATCTCAGAATATTAACTCTTAGTTGGGATTTTGTTGTTGTTGTTCTTACACAAAGAACAACATCTTCTTTATCCCTGTGATACTTTGCTTAGAATAATGCTTTCCAGTGCCATTCAGGTTGTTAACAGAAGATACTAGATCCCCATTTGCTTTTATGGCTAAATAACACTCCATAGTATACATATACCACACTTTATTAATCCATTCATGTATTGGTGGGCACTTGGGTTGTTTCCACATCTTTGCAATCGTGAATTGCGCTGCTATAAACATTGGAGTGCAGATGTCCCTTTTACAAAATGACCTCTTTTACCTTTAGTTCTATACCCACCAGTGGAGTTGCTGGATCACATGGTAGGCCTACCTTAAGTTCTTTGAGGTATCTCCATGGAATTTTCCACAGAGATTTTTACTAGTTTTCATTTCCACTAAACTGTATGAGAGTTCTTTCTCTCTGCATCCACACCATCATCTAATCTTTTGGAACTCTTTAAAAAGAGCCACTCTGATTGGTATTAAGTAATGCCTCAATGTGGTTTTGATTTGCTTTTCACTAATGTTTAGAAAAATTGAACATTTTTTCATGAGTTTGTTGAAAAGTTTCTGTTCTTGTCTTTTGCCTACTTTTTATGGGGTTGTTTAGTTATTTCTTATTGATTTGCTTGAGTTCTTTGTAGATTCTGGTTATCAGTCCTTTGTGGGATATATAGCATGTGACTATTTTCTTCCATTCAGTGGGTTATCTATTTGTACTTCTCATTGTATCCTTGGCTGTACAGAACCTTTTAAATTTGTTCAGGTCTCATTGATTTACTTTTGTTATTGTTGTTGGGGGGGGGGTGTTAAATGAATTCTTTGCCTAGACTGGTAACTATAAGTGAGTTTTTCCAGCATTTTCTTCTAGAATTCTTATTGTTTTCTGCGTTAGGTTTACAGCATTTTATCCATTGTGAAATAATTTTTGTAACTGGCAAGAGGTGTGGACCACTTGTATTTTGTACCAAATTGGAACTAATTCAACAGCTACAATATATCAAGTATACATAACAACTGACACTAATTGTTTATTTGCTATGTATCAGACACTTCATAGGAACTATCTGAGTTGGCCCTCATAAAACACTTCTACACTGAGTATCATCAATATTATTATTATCCCGTCACATAGGTGAGGAAACTGAGGCATAGGTCCACTTGCTTTATTTTTTTTAATTTTTTAAAAAATTTAATTATTATGAGTACACAATACCTGTGTACATTTATAGGGTATAAAAATCAGGGTAATTAAAAAATTTTAAAAATCAGGGTAATGGGGTATATTTACCTAAGGCATTTATTATAAAATGTTTTATGAAAGTAGAATTATAATTGGAGTGAGGTAGGGAACTCTATCATACTCTGTATTATTTAGGTTTAAAAAATATATAATCACCACATCTGTTAGCCTCTTTTTTGATCATAAAAGCAGAGAAGTTCTGCCTTCAAGGAGCACCTTCCTCTATAAGGTGCATTATAGGTGTAATCTGTTTATCTAAAATTATAACCCATGTGATGAATTTTTGAAAGTATGTAAAGAAATTGAAAAAAAAGTTTTTAACTTTAGAAATATTTTATCTGAAGTAAATTTGTAGTCTTCCACTGCTTAAAAATATGACTAGCACTGTTGACCAAGGCCTCTTGTATTTTTTTTTTTTTTTATTGAATGGTAACTATGTACATTAATGCACTTCTGGGGTACAGTGTGGGGTTTTCACATGCAATCCAAAATACTTCCATCAAACTGATCAAAACAGCCTTCATGTCATTTTCTCAGTTATTGTTTTAAAACATTCTGATTCTACTCTTAGAGAGTTTCACTTGTACCCCTGTAAGATAAACCTCAAAAATGGTCCCTCCAATTGGAGGGGCCTCTTGTATTTTTTAATAAACACTTACTCTCCTCCTTAGCTTCTTTAAAGGGAAGAAAAAATTGCTGGGACTACATCACATCTTCAAAGAAAATAATATTTTAATATCTGAGTTTAAAAGCACAACAGTTTCTCTCAGTGATGGTGAAGAGATTGTATGTATTAAAAGGCCTTGTGGCAAACAGTGAAGCCTAAAATCTGGTTGACTTTAAGCTAAATGAATCACATTGTTTATTTCAAAAAGTAACTTAATGAAGGATTTTTAAGGAACAATTAGAGAGGTTTAATGAAAAAAAATATGTAGAAGCATGTATTATCTATAGAACCTATTGTAAAGTTTATAATTTCTGAAGCTTTCAATAGGTTGTTAAATTATTCTGTAAGAAAAAAAGTTATTATTTAGTTTGAATGTCATTTAGAGAAGGGATTCTCATTTATCGTAATTTATCTGTTTCAGGGAGCCTACAAGAGTAACCAGCCCATCAAAACTCATGGACCTCAGAATAACAGACATCTGTTATATGAGCGCTGGGCACGCTGGGGCATGTGGTACAAGCATCAGCCTCTGGATTTAATCAGGTACTGCAGAGGGCTGCATTGTGGCAGGCAAATGGTGTGGTTTGGTTGTCATTTTCTTAGACTTGGAATTGTTTTTCGTACCTACCAAATCATCTCTGTTAGTGACCATACCATCTACAAAAAAGCAACCACTATAGGTCATTTCAGTCAGAGCAACTTATGCAGGGAATTGGTTAGACAGGGCATAGGAAAGCTGAGAATTCAAAGAGGGCTTGTAAGGACACCAGAGGTTATCAACAGCAGAAAATTACTAATACCCTGAAGGGTGGAAGGATAATGAAATAAAGTGTATTACCCGAGCCCAGTCTTGGTCAGGGTCTACGTCTAGACCATGGAGGGGTGGGAGCTGGCTACAGAGAGGTAAAAGGGGGCAAAGGGAGCATGGAGTAAGCACAGCTGCTCTGGAGAGAGCCCTGAGGAAGACCAAAGGGGGAAAAAGATCCTGTTTTATCCCTTCCTGCCACCTTTGAGTCTCTAAGTACCTCCTGGAGGAAACCTGGGTAATTTATTTCCCAGAAGCAATGACAGGGGAACCTGGGTAATTTACTTCCTTGTGAAAAATCAAGACAAAGAAAAGCAGCAAATGTGTATAAGAACAGAAATGAACAAGACCAACGCTACCACATCTGTCCGTAAATGCATCCTTCCACAAAGATCTACTCTATTCCAGGAAATAGGTTCTGGTGAGTAACAGACTTCAACTTGAATTAGTCTTGAAATGCTGTTATGTTCATGTTCCGGATCATTTACTTTAATGATGATAACTTATTCCCTTTTTTATTTGAAGTCATGAAATATATATTAGCAAGGACTTAAGTCTGTAGCTAACTATAAATATATAAAATGAAAGAAAAAACATTTGTATTATTAGTTTGTACATGTTGATATTCTGAACTGTTTATAAAATATATTTAAAAAATACTTGTAATTGTATCAATCAGTACCCCAGCAGAAAATTGATAGAATTCTGAAAGGGGTACTGGAAGAGAATTTAATAAAAGAGCTATATGTGGAAGAGAGAACCAAGGGAAGTTAAGGGATACAACCAATGATGCTGAATCTCCCGGGGACTAGCAAGAGCTGGAGGGTTTTATCAAACCTTGGCCTGAAGGGGAGGGGAAGGGAGAAGTTGGCAAAACTGATCAAAATTTATAACTGTAGAAAGGGGGAGAGGGCACCAGACACAAACGATGACCTTGGGAAGAAAGCATTTCACCGAAACCATGGCCCAGGCAGCCAAAGCCAGGGCAGGAAATACCTCAAGGCCTGTGCTCCCCTGCTGGCACCTTCAGTTGCCCAGAAAGCTCCATCAGGTAGCTAGAAGATGGAAGGAGGATAGGTCATACCTGCCATGGAGCTGAACCTACTGAGGCACATGGCAGACGGGAAAGGGTTGTCTGGGTCCAGAAGTACAAAAGATAAATGCCCAGCATCAAATGCTTTTAATTTCAAAAATTAATTATTTGGGTATATCCAGAATCAAGACGTTTTGATGCAATTCTGTCAATCAGAACAAATTCTCAGATTCTAATGCGTGCAGGAGAAGGAATTATTGTTTTAGAGATATACGAACACAACGAGATGGGCTGGTTTGCCAAGCCGTGTTTTTTAGGAATTGAAGTTAGGATTTTCTTTTTTTTTTTATTTTTATTTTTAATTTTATTGAATGGTAACTATGTACATTAATGAAGTTAGGATTTTCAAGTGAACATTTTAATGCAATAATTACCCTCATTGAGCTTGTTTCATGTAAAATATCTTCCATGTTTATCCATATTGTTATGAATGACAGAATTTTCTTTTTTTAAATTTTTCTTTGTTATTGTTGTTGCAATTTTTGGCGAGGGCTGGGTTTGAACCCACCACCTCCAGTATATATGGGGCTGGTGCCCTACTCCTCGAGCCACAGGCACTGCCCAATGACAGAATTTTCTTTTGTAAGGCTGATATGGCGTGTGCACACCTTCTTCTTTATCTGTCTGACACAGAAATACAAATACCTCATGATGTCACTAGTATGTAGAATTATCTAAAAGAGTTGAGTTAGAATGGTGGTGACCAGGAGCTGGGAACGGGGAGGAGGTGTTGGTGAAAGAAGAGGAAATTCCAGTTAGGAGGAGTAAGTTTAAAGATCTATTATACAACACAGTGGCTATCCTTAATAATGTATTACATGTTATATTCTTGAAAATTCCTGAGAGAGTGCATTTTGTGTTCTGAACATAAACAAATGGTAAATATGTGAGGTAATGCATATGTTTAATTTACTTTATTTAGCCATTCCACTATATATATATATATAGGCACCAAGTACATGATAAATACATACAATTTTTGTTGTTAATAATAAATAATAAATGCTCTTATCTATAAAAAATTGCTATTACTACCTCAGATAATTTCATTAAGTAGGCTTTACTCTCAGTAAATAGCATTTTTCAGCTACTATTACCAATTTTTTGGCTGTTGACGAAAAGGGAGTTTTTCTTTTTCTTTTCTTTTCCTTTTTTTTTTTTTAATTGAGACAGTCTCACTTTGTCACCCTCAGTAAGAGTGCTGTGGCATCACATCTCACAGCAACCTAAAAAACTCTTGAGCTCAAGCGATTCTATTGCCTTAGCCTCCCTAGTAACAGGGACTGCAGGTGCCCACCACAACACAGGGATTTTGTTTGTTTGTTTGTTTAGCAGGCCAGACCTGGGTTCAAACCAACCATCCCCGGAGCATGTGGCCAGCACCCTAACCACTCAGCAACAAGCACCCAGCCAAGGAACTTTTCTTATAAAACACTGTATTTTGTCTTTAAGGAGACAAAGGGGAGAGAGAGTGTGGTGAATGACCCACCTGAGATGAAAGTTACAAAAAGAGTATAGACGGCATTTCCATGGGCTTTTCTACCTTCTGGGAACTTAGTTATTATCAAAACTGAGATGAGGAAGAGGCAGAAAGGCATGTTAAGATACTTCTTCAATGAATTCTGTATAAGGCCAAGTTTTCTACAACCAACAGGAAGATTGTGTTAAAACCTGTGACAATTTGTATGTTGTAAGTTCTTCAGACCACAGGATTTGGGTATCTTATCCTGGTGCTTCTGATCCGCTTTAAGAAAACAAGGGTACCTTGATGTTGGGGTTTTATGTACTGTGATCACGGATAACAGAGACCCATGGGCAAGGCGTGTTTTCTTTCCGGCTGAATAAGGCACTTGCCTTGTAGTGGATGAGAGACAAGGGATCCTCAGTTCTTTCGTCTTTTCATAAACAACCATTTCTGTTCATGTGTTTGTGAGTATTCTCATTTTGAGAATAATTGCAACTATTTCATAGCCAGCGGTCTATTTTAGTTTAAGAGCATATTTAAAAAACTATCAGCCAAAAAACCTGCTTCACAAAATAGTTGTGTGACATTTAAAAGTGTTTCACAATGGGCATCAGAGGGGTTTCAATTTAAAACACAAAGTCACTAAATTAAATACTTCTCTCTACATTAGTAGATTTCTACATTTGTTTATTTTATGATAGAAGTTATTTCAGTAGTGGAATCCCATCCTCTGATGAAATGTCACCTGGGATACCACTGTACCCAACAGATAAAATGAGAGTGTGATGGGGAGTCAGAGCAATAGCAGCCCGCTCTTCCTCCCTGCTGTCAGGGCTTTGGTAGATCTCTAAGGAACAGTTCCGAGAAGGTTGTGAATATCTATCCTATGAGGCAAGGGCCTTCTCTGCCTGGGACTAGGTTCTGCTGAATCATATCTGAAATCTGCTTTAGCTAAGGTGATTTTTTTTTTTAATTTCAGGCTCCTTTATTCCATGAATATTTATAGAACATCAACTATAGGCAAAACATTGACATAATCATTGAAGACAACATTGGGACAAATATATCAATTTTATGAGGAAACAAAAGCATTATCTACAAATCAATTATGAGATTAGTGTACTCATTACCACCACTCCTAGTAAAGTTGAAGATCCTAGCTAGTACAATTATGATAACTTAGAAATCCCAATAGTTTGCAAAAAAATAATACAAATTTCATTACTTCCAAGTTACCAAGTTACTTGCAAGTTACCAAAAACCACAGAAAAATTCAGCAATATAGCTAACTTCAAAATAACTGTACAAAATCAATGATATTCCTATATAAAAAAGAATTACAAAATAATATTAGAAAAAGAAAGATAGCATTGTATCAGCAACCTAAATAGAAAGTACCTATCAATATAATTTGATCCTGCAATCCCATTATTGGGCATCTATCCAGAAGAAAAAAAAACTTTTACTATAAAGACACTTATACTATGCTGTTTATTGCACCCCAATTTATAATCACTAATATGTAGAAACAGCCTAAATGTCCTTCAACCCAGGAATGGCTTGATAAGCTGTGGTATATGTACACTATGGAATATTCTTCAGCTATCAAAAAAATGAAGATTTTACAGCATTTGTAATAACCTGGATGGAAGTGGAACACATTATTCTTAGCGAAGCATAACAGAAATGGAGAAGTAAGAATCCTATGTATTCAACTTTGATATGAAGACAATTAATGACAATGACATGGTGGGGCATGGGGGAAGGGGAGTCAGACAGAGAAGGAGTGAGGGGGTGTGGGCAAAAAAAAAAATAATAATGACTATTTTTCCCACGAACTGGATTTAATTTGATCAATATATATTACTTAAACATCAGTTTTTAATTCAACATGTCAATATGTTGTTTATCATATTGCATCCTTATTCATCAGTGAAATATGTCTGTAATTTCCCCTT
>CAUYQV010018185.1:0-10671 GCA_963574575.1 Galagoides demidoff
GATGTAAAGTCTCCATCTTTCTTTATGGCTGCATAGTATTCCATGGTGTACATATACCACAGTTTGTTGATCCATTTGTGGATCGATGGGCACTTGGGCTTCTTCCATGACCTGGCAATTATGAATTGGGCTGCAATAAACATTCACATACAAATATCTTTGTTGTAATGTGATTTTTGGTCTTCTGGGAATATACCTAATAAAGGAATTGCAGGGTCAAATGGCAGGTCTATTTTTAGTTCTCTAAGTGTTCTCCAGATGTCTTTCCAAAAGGAATGTACTAGTTTACATTCCCACCAGCAGTGTAGGAGTGTTCCCTTTTCTCCACATCCACACCAGCATCTTTGGGATTTAGTGATATGGGCTAATCTTACTGGAGTTAGGTGATGTCTCAAAGTAGTTTTGATTTGCATTTCTCTGATGATTAAGGATGGTGAGCATTTTTTCATATATATGTAGGCGGTGTGCCGATCTTCTTCAGAGAAATTTCTCTTCAGGTCCCTTGCCCACCCTGAGATGGGATCACTCGTTTTCTTCTTGCTAATACGTTTAAGTTCTCTATGGAGTCTGGTTATTAAACCTTTGTTGGAGACATAACCTGCAAAAATCTTCTCCCATTCAGAGGGCTGTCTGCTTGCCTTCCTTACTGTGTTCTTGGCTGTGCAGAAGCTCTTTAGTTTGATCAGGTCCCAATAGTGTATTTTTGATGTTGCTTCAAATGCCCGGGGGGCCCTTCTCATAAAATGTTCGCCCAGGCCGATATCTTCAAGTGTTTTCCCTACACTTTCTTCTAGTATTTTTATGGTTTCATGTTTTAAGTTTACATCTTTAATCCAGTGAGAGTCTAACTTAGTTAATGGTGACAGGTGTGGGTCCAGTTTCAGTCTTCTACAGGTTGCCAGCCAGTTCATCCAGCACCATTTGTTAAATAGGGAATCTTTTCCCCACTCAATGTTTTTAATTGGCTTCTCAAAGATTAGGTATCGGTAAGTAGCTGGTTTCATCCCTTGATTCTCTATTCTGTTCCATACATTTTGTGCTAGTACCATGCTGTTTTGATCACTATGGATTTATAGTATGATCTGAGGTCTGGTAGCGTGATTCCTCCTACTTTGTTTTTATTCCTGACTAAGAGACATTCCAGTACCAATAAGAGTCTGATAACTTACAGAAAGATAGATGTTCAGGATCACCAGGTTGGCTTTTGTTTTTCCATCTGTTAGTTAAATGTATGGAAGATGTTGGATCCTTCTACTATGTCTTACTTTTTATCTCCTTCTTAGAACTGAGAGTACATACATTAGAACTGAGTGACTTTACACACTACGCAACATTATTCCAAAATACAAAATATATTCTAACAAAATTTTATGATGGGTCACATTTTCAAAAACATCTTTCATATATATCATCTCATTTGATCTTCTTGATAACTAACTTTGTTAGTAATGTTTGACCGTCATTTACATTTTATAGCAGGAAAAACTGAGGTTTTAGCTCGCTTAGGAAAGGAACCATGATCATATGATTTGTACATGTCAGAAACTACTACTCAGTCCAAATGTACTAATCATAGTTTTCTGGTATTTTTACTGTACTATAATCTAAGAAAATACACTGTTTAAAAATAATTAACTAGAGCTAAATAACAAAAAATACACAACACTAGTATCTCCAGCCCCTGTTCAAAGTTATTATTCTCTGTTTAATGCAGGACCTCTGGATACCCAGAACTAGAATAGTGCCCTTGCATCCTACCCAGTAAAGGTTTCTTAATTGAACAATCACTTAAAATAATTTAAAAATACTATATGCACATTTTAACTTCCCATAAACTATAAACAAACTCATTTGATCCTTAACACTTTTTAATGTAGGACCCCATTTTGTTTTATTTTATTTTTTATCTCTCTGGTCCAGTGATGAAATTCTATTGCCATTTTTCCCTAAATCGCACCAATAATGCATTATCTATGATACAATTTCCATAATCTTTAAAAACAGTGAAAAATGTAATGATCTCTTTAAATCCATCTAAGGAAAACTTTCCTAAATAGCTGTGTGGTCCACACCTAATTTTTAGAGAGCTTATTTTGTTGAATCTTTTCACATCTTTTGTTCTTAATAGAATCTCTAAATTTGCTTTTGCATTCCTATACTGTTGGTTTATATAATATTAATTATATCATAACATTAGAATAAAAATACAACTGAAATATGTATGTTTGTGAAGAAACACAGCTGAAGCTTGAGTACCACGTAACTGGTAAAGGCAGTAGTAATGGGTATGTTTTCCCACCACTGGGGCATCCAGCAGGCTTTTTACAGATGGAATGGCTAAAATGAGTTAATGTAGCAATTTGGTTAAGTGCAGGGCCATTTGGTTAAGAGGCAGGATATCTGTATGCTTTTCCTACATCACAGTGAACTTGATCCTGTGGGTTCCCTTAGACTTGAGATGGATGTCTACTTTAAGAAGTTAAGAGGATTTCTAAGATGTTAATAAGGGGAAAAAGCCTCTCATTTAAGGCATCTGCTATCAACCCGGCTGCTCCTGTGTTTTGACCTTTTCATTTCCCCATAAAGTTCCAATAAAATGTAAAGCAAATGAAAAAAAAAGAAAAGATAAAATATTAAATATTAAAATGCTCACATAATAAATGTTTCATTGAAGGTCAAGGAAAGCTAGACTTCCGAACTGAAAGCAATGAAAAACTTCAAGATAAGTGGAGTCAGAAAGTATAGGCAATTTGACCTGTTTTGCATCAGGGTTCTCAAAAGAAGCCTTCAGAAAATAAAATCAAGTTCCAGGAGGACATCAAGCAGAGACTCAAGTTTACCACAAATGATCCAGACCAGCAGCTGATGTACTTTTTTGAACCTTGAAAAATTTGAACTACCTATGTATGTTTGGGACATAGTGATAAAAAAAAAAAATAGAAATGATCCGCACCCTCGAGTATTTATAGTGGAGGGAAAAGGCAAATTTAAGTCAGCAGGTGGAAAGATGTTACAGGACTTGACATAGAGCAAAGGCCAAACGGTGCCTCTCACACCCGAACTTGAATGTCTAGCATCCCTAACTGATATGCAGAGTGTGTTAAAAGAATTATCGGAAATCATATACAGATATTATCTTGAGGAAAGGTTAAGATCCAAAAGCATAGTAGTTTAATGCTAGATTCCTAACTCTAGTTCACCGGAACTACTAGGACTTCTCATGGAGTATCCAGACCTCTAAAGGTCCTCAAATGTACTAATAATGTCCCTGAGTTATGTTTTATATGACAAAAGAAAAAAGCCTTATGAAACTATGTACTTCTCTTTAGTAATACAGAGAATACATACAATTCTTCCTTCAACTCTAATTTCCCCAATTAGGGATGAGATCCAATCAGAAACTCTAATTGTCATTGATGCTTTTTATTAATAACAAATTAAAAAATGATATTATAATTGTTTTTCAAAAGCAATTTTTAGGTAGATATTGCCTAATGAAACATGAGCTTTAAAGGGTAAATAATAAAAAGATTGGGAAACACTATAGTATTTTTATTTGATCTTTACTCGTAATGACAGAACCAGCCTATAAAACCATTTTTTTTTAATTTAGCTTACTAACAAACTCCTAAAAAACACCCTGTTTACTCAGTTAATTTCACTTTTCACAACTCACCTACTAACACTTAATACCTGAGTCTGTGTTATATGGTGAGACAACCCAGAAATGAATGGGCTTCAAATATTAGTGGTGATTCCCTCTTGAGAGAGGACAAAAAGAATAAGAAAAGTAGAGGAGAAAGAAGAGGAAAAATTAAACGTAACTTTCTCTTCCCAGCCTCAAATGTTCTTTTGTCTGGACCCTGCTTTGTTGCTCTCCTCTGTCAGGTTCTCAATTAACTTCCACAGCCACTAAGAGGCCATCCTTGGCCAATCCATCGGACATTACCTCCTCACCCTTCTCATCCCTCACTTTCTCTCATATGCATATTTTATTTACATCCTGGCTCTTATCACAGCCTGCAATTATTTGAATGATTTGTTTGCTTATTTGTATATTATCTGATTTTCCCATTAGAATGTAAACCCTATAAGGATATTGTGCATCTTATGCCGGCACCTACAAGGCAGTCAATATTTATCAGATGAGTAAACAAAGACCAAAATCCAGGTTTGAAGGTCCATTGCTACTCTGCTAAGCACTTCCTACTTATGTATAATTTTTACCAAAGCCCCTGCTAAGTAGGTATTAAGTACTTTGATTTTTTCAAACATGGAAACTGAGGCTCAGAAAGTAAAACCGATTTTGCCAATCCCAGTTAATGAGAGACCCAGGATTCGGATACATTTCTGCCTGCCTCTAGAGCCTATGTTTAAATATAGTCTTCTAGCTGAATTTTAAGGTACAATTACCTCATCTGTACTGTACATGTTTGTGTGACAAGAGAACACAATCTCCCTGACGATTTGGCCTTCATCTGTTATAGCATTTTCCATGTTGAATTATAATGGGTTTTGTTAATTCAACGCCTCCTCCCTCAGTCTGAGAACTCCTCAAGGACAATGAATCATTCTCTCTACCCAAGAGGTTCCACAATGTTCAAGGGTATGTTTGTAAAATAAATGAATGGCTTGAAGACCAAGGTTAAATTAGCTTTTCAAAGTAAGAGAAAAAATTGAGCTTTTTCAAACAGGAAGAATTTGGGGATGGATGGTACTTTTATGCGGTGACACACGTGTTCAGTGACACACAGACTTCTCTCTTACAACCTAAACGACCTTGACATCAAACTCCTCAAATGACAAGACACTTGAAAAAAGAAATGGTGAGTGATTTGCCAAGGTCACTCAGTACTTTTGCATTTAGCAATGGTACTATGCAATTGTTAGCTAACAATCACACAATGATCAAAGACCTCAAGTCAGAAATAAGAACTTTATTTTTGAATTTACTGTCCTTAAAACTTTCATAAGCAACATTTAAATGTTATGGGAGGCGACTTGGAGAAAGATGTATGTATGAGCACAGAGTTATCTCTAAGGTCTCCATTGAAATGACTAAGCAATGGAAATAGGGGAACTCCTAGTTAACCACTAGAATTAGGGAAGGGTGTCATCTAATGACACTAACTTTGAAGAAGTTCTGCCTGATATTATATATAGAGAGAGAGCCAACACTATGCTGCAGAGAGAGATCAAATTCCCTTGGACTATATTTTGATTCTGTGGGTCAATATCACTTGAAAATAATAATGATGGAGGATTGTAGGGTTTATGTAGCAGTTATCCTAAACAGGAAAACCAGTGTAATCTTGTCTCTGAAGTAGTAATGTTACAGAATAGTAGGTTGGACAGCAGCTCAAACCTGATCTGGAGCCTGACCAATAGAAAGTTGGAAGGAAACGTAACCTGCAAATATCCTCTCCCATTCTGAGGGCAGTCTACTTGCTTTACTTACTGTGTTCTTGGCAGTGCAGAAGCTTTATAGTTTGATCAGATCCCAGTAATGTATTTTTGGTATTGCTTCAGTTGCCCTGGGAGTCTTCCTCATAAAGTTTTCTCCCAGACCAATTTCTTCAACTGTTTCTCCTGCACTCTTTCCAAGAATCTTTATGGTTTCATGTCTTAGGTTTAAGTTTTTATCCAGTGAGAGTTAATTTTTATTAGAGGTGAAAGGTGTAGGTCCAGTTTCAGTCTTCTACAAGTTTCCAGCCAATTCTTCCAGCACCATTTGTTAAATAAATAGGGAGTCTTTTCCCCAATTTAAATTTTTTATAGGCTTATTAAGGATCAAATGACAATATAAGGGCCTGGGTTCATCTCTTGGTTCTCAATTCTATTTCATACATCTACCTCTCTATTTTTGTGCCAATACCATGCTGTTTTGATCACTATAGATTTATAGTATAGTCTGAAGTCTGGTAGATGATTCCACCTGATTTGTTTTTTTTTCTGAGTAATGTCTTGGCTATTCAAGGTTTTTTCTGATTCCATATAAAAGGAAGTACTAGTTTTTCCAGATCAAAAAATAAAATAAAATAAAAAAGAAAGTTGGAAGGAGAGAAAAGTCCCAGAACAGGAGCTTGAAGTAATAAAAGGGAGAAAAAAGCATGTTCTGGTAGGGCTACCCTCAGCCCACACCCCTAAGCCTTCTGACACGGAACTGATGCTATTCAGTGTATTTATGCCAATCAGCAGAATTCTAATAGCTCTTTGCTCAGTGAGGAAAATCTAGAAGACTATATACTCTGTTTAAAACCAAACACTAGGCCCAGATAGGGGATTATGTTAATTTGAAAAAACTATGTTCATTACAATATTCCTCATATCAAAAAACTTGAATCACCCTAATGCCTACCAACAAAATATTTTTAAAACAAATTAGGGCTCATCTACACAATGTAATTGAATGCACTCATTGAAAATAATTTTAGAAGAATAATTAGCAAAGGGGGAAATGCTAATCATATGTGTGTATACATACATATGTGTATATGTATATGAACATAGACTCACATGCACACATATGTCTTTTAAGTGCTTTAATGTTTTTGAACAGTTTTAAGTTCAAAGCAAAATTGAGAGGGTATAACTGAGACTTCTTCCCATATACCTCCCACCCTGACTCGTGACAGCCTCTCCATTATTAACCCAGCAGAGTGGTATGTTATAGCCAATGAAACCACATTAATTATGTTTGAACTGATGCAATATTTTCAATAAAATCTTTGATTGAAATGTATTATAGGCACCATGATTATAGTTTTATTTAAAATGCATGTGTAAATAGATATGCATATCCATTAAGTTAAAACTAGAATTATTAATGGTAAAAGCACATCTTTGGTCTTGTCACCCCCTCTGCTTGAAACACTTCAATAGCCTCCCAATACACTTAGGAAAAGAGTAGCATCCTTCATATAGTCCTTAATATAAAGACTTATATGATACATCCACTGCTTACACAAGCAGCCCTCATAGCACTCTCCCCTTAATCTTTGGAAACTTTTGTCAGTGCCTCTAACACACCATGATCCTTGACATTCACACTGCCTGGAAGGGTTTTCTTCTGCCAATCACCCCTGCTCCCCTGTCACACACACATATACATACATGCTGCCCTCACCCTGTAAATTGCTACTTAGAGTTCAGGTCAAATCATCACATATTCAAAGAAATACATCCTGAAAGCTATACTAAGTCCTTCTAAAATACTTGTATGTCCTCAAATCTCTCCATCCTTAGCATTCACATTTCTCATTACATTTAAATGATATTTACCTCTTGAAAGTATGACTCTCAGTGCTGTCTATACACATCATGGATGTCAGATTCTTTCTCTCTTATCTCCTCATATATAGCATAGTTTCTCAGGCACTGCCAGTACTCAAAATACATTTAAATGAATATTGTAACCACTATCTGTTAAGTATTTCCTTGTTGTAAGTCATCTATATCTATTAACTCATTTAATCATCACAACAATCCAAAAGCTAGATCCTATTCCAATCCCCATTTTAAAAATGATGAAGCTGGCTTGGTGCCTGTGGCTCAATCGGCTAAAGTGCCAGCCACATACACCTAAGGTGGTGGGTTCGAATCCCCAGCCCAGGCCCACCAAACAACAATGATGGCTGCAACCAAAAATTGGCTGGGCGTTGTGGCGGGCGCCTGTGGTCCCAGCTACTTGGGAGGCTGAGGTGGGAGACTCACTTGAGCCCAAGAGTTGGAGGTTGCTGTGAGCTGTGATGCCATGGTATTCTACCCAGGGGGATAGCTTGAGGCTCCGTCTCAAAAAAAAAAAAAAAATGATGAAGCTATGGTATTGACAAATGGAACAACTTACAGTCACATTGCTGATATATAGCAAAGCAAGGATTCTTGTTCAGGCAGTTTAGCTCAACAGCTTGTGTTCTCAACCACTAATAATCATAGGTAACACTTACATAGCATGTACAGTAAGCCAGGAGATGTTCTAAATGCTTAACATATATCAACTCATTGAAACCTTATAGCAAACCTCATAAACAAAACCTAGGAGGTAGGAACTACTGCTATCTGTATTTTATAGAGGAGAAAACTGGAGCTCAGAGAACTTCAAATGACTTTCCCTAAGTCACATGATTAGTAAGTAGCAGAATGAGAGTTTAGACCTTGGCATTCTTTCTCCTCTTAATACATCCTGTGTTCCTTTCAGATAATAGCAAAGAAAGGAAGGGGAAGAGGGAGCTATCTCACAGTAGTATTGTTCAAAAATCATTTGGCAAATGTGTTTTTATAATAAGAATAAAGTGACTTTTAAAAAGGTATCACTTAAAATAAGTAAATGTTGGTATAAAATATCCACAAAATTATGAATATATGACTTGGGAATTTACCTAAGTGATGGCCTACTACACCAGGCTCTCTGATATTTGTGTACCCTTCATAATATACCTGACAAACATCTCTGGATTTCCAGCCTCTTCTAGGTCAACCCCCGCTGATGGCTACTTATTGAAATGCACCTCAAGAAACTGTAGCGTCTCCCCAGAACTGAGGAATGTCACTGCCTCTGCATTTCAATAAGTGATGACTATAGCCAGAATCAGGTGATTCATTTTTTAAATACTTTCACACTATGCAAATGCTGTGAGATACAAGAAAAATTAAGCTTTTTCAAAGAAAACTTTGTTTTAAATAACACTTTAGCCTCATATATATTGCTTTTTGAACCCCTAAAGTAACAAAAGGAATAAAATTATTTAATCACAATTGTTAAAATTATTGAAGTGTCTGTATAATATTTTTCTTCTACACTAAGGAAAAAAGGTGTATGTGTGTGTTTTACTTTTTAAAACGGGACTCACGATGGCCCCTGTGCTGTCCCCTTCTCCATAGGAATGGCAGCGTCTTCCTCACTTTCTCCAAAGGACCATGTATGTATGTATCACACCAACATTAACAATTTATGATCCTCATGATTTATATGCCTGCTCCACTTTCTTATTCCTATTTTTACTGTGTTCCCCTGGCATCTAGCTCACTTTAAGAACATTAGGCTTAAAAATTAAAAAAAAAAAAAAAACTACATTAGATCAAGAAATACAGTTCCTCAACCAAAAAATTATTTCATAATAGTTCAGATTCTTTACCTTTTTTTTACCTATTAAAATAAATATATGTGAATAATTTCTTTTTAAAAAAAAATAAATTTCCTCTCCTTAGTACCTTCTTCCTTCATCTCAGCTTTCTTATTTCTAATAATCCCAAATTTCAGTGGAAAAAGAAATGTATCCCTCAGAGCCTCGCCCAGAGAACATATCCTTCCCCCTTTTCTCCCATTCTGAATTCTTTAACCCTCAAAGAACTGATCTGGCAAACAAAAGGAAACTTCTCAGAGAGCAAAGAACTGAGTGAGCCAAACTAGAATATCCTCTCAAGCACAAAGGAAGGGAGAGGAAAAGCTGGTAGTAATCATATTTAAATACTTTGTCCCATAAAAAATATTTGTTAAAAGGAAGAAAGGAAGGAAGATAGAGAATGAAGGCAGAAAGAAGAAAGACTAATCTGTTTGAGGAAGCAGCTTTCACCACGACCTAGCTAACTTTTGCATTATAAGTTTAACTTTCTTCTGCAATTCTCTTTTTCTTTTCCTGTCCCTCTAAACTCTGTTAGTTATTTAATAGGTCTACGGCTACAGTCTTTCCATATCATTGGCTTGAAACAGACTCACACACTTTAATGAGAGGTTATTATGGAACTATTTTCAGAGTAATTCTAAGTGGAGAATAAAGGTCATAATACCACTATAGCAGCTAAAAGCACTTCTGCTGACATTCTCTAGTTTTCATAGAACTCTAGGGACATAGGCAATTATTTTGATTATGCTTCCATAGATAAGGTGTTTTAGGAACAATGAGTAGACTAATAGCGGTCAATCATTTCTTACACCAGAAATAGACTTAAACCTACTAATATTCAGGGGAAACCTATTTGGATGACACAACTTGGCCTTCACAAAAGGATCTTTTATTGTTCTTCTCCTGCCTAATGCAAAAAAAAAAAAAAAAAGACTTAGATATTTTCATTAGTAAGTTGGACTTTTGCAGTTTAAGTCACACATCATAAGAATTTGAGGTTCTTCCCTAAAAACAAACAAATGAACAACACCAACAAAAACATGTTGCGTCTGAACATAAACAGTTGATAGCCAATATTTGTATGTAGTCTAACAATTAAGTCTGTGAACTCACTGCTGAATATCACCATTGTCACCTTCAGAGCACTCCCCTTGGGAAGTGATGCAGTGACTCCAACTCCTAGTCTACCCTACAAAGCAATTTTAGAACTCTTTTCCTGGAATGACCATCAGAGCTGTGGTCATATCAAAAAAAATTTTTTTATTTCTTATAGCATAACTGTATACATTAATGCAATCATGGGGTACAGTGTGCTGTTTTCATATACATTTTGAAATACTCTCATCAAACTGGTTAACATAACTTTCATGTCATTTTCTCAGTTATTAAGTCAAGACATTCGTACTCTGCTTTTAGAAAGATTCACTTGTACTCTTGTAAGATAAACCATAGAGGTGACCCCATCACCCTCCCTCCATTTTGGATGGTTCTTATCACTTTAAGTAAAGCTCAAAAAAGATACCAAAGTCTTTAATTAATGGCCTTTTAT
>CAUYQV010018189.1:0-16193 GCA_963574575.1 Galagoides demidoff
CCACCTGCCTTGCCTCCTAGAGTTCTGGGATTACAGGTGAGAGCCACCGTGCATGGCATTGACTCATGTTTTAAAACATGAATTTTGTTTTCTGGCTATAATAGAATGGTATTTATTTCTAAGAAATCTCAGTGGAGATACTTTCTGATTGGTAAAGACTTTCATCTATGTTTCCAGAGGTCATTTTTATTTTTGCGTATGTCATTTCAATGATGTGTTCCATACTTTTTTTTTTTAATATATTAAAAAAAGAGGCACAGAATCCCTCCCTGGGACCTGTGAGCAGGTGCAGGGGGGCCTGATGAATCTCCTGTATTTTAGGGTAATCAGGCATACACCTAGTTATTACTCTGGAAGATCTCAAAAATATCTGGAGTTTTCTTTTTCTCTAATATTGTTCAATCTTCTAAAGAAGAACCTTTAATTATTTTTTAAGTTGGAATGGAAACCTGGCTTCTTTTTTTGCCTGTTGGTGTGCTAATATAACATCAAAGGTCACTAAATACCCATGTGTAGGACATTCACCCATACCGTATCCCAGTGCACTGGCCTTGTGGAGTGAAGGGTTTGTCATTGTAAGCTCTGTCTCCCTTCACGTGTACACTCTTGAGCAATACGTATCAGCTCCTCATCCTCCTCTCTTCTCCTTGTGACCCTGTGCATCGTACCTCATCACTGCAGTTTTATTCTAACTTATTCCTTAGTGGGGTTTTAGGCAATTAAGTTGCAAACCATGTGACCATTCTAAGTGGCTAACCAGAACTCAGCCTCCCCCAACAACTCCATGCATTTTAGTGTTGGGAAGAAAAACCAACCAAACAAGAAACAGCCCTAGGTAGTTTCAATCCATTAGAAGGAATCATCAACAAAGGTTCTCATAATGCTAACTAGCATATCCTAAAATCATTGCTAGCTTTGTTTTCCCAAAGGCCCTTTGGAGGCTGGTTGTGTATGGTGCTGTGAGGTCATAACAAGGATACCCTGGACCTGGGGAGTCCTGGGTCAGAGGATTGTTCTTCCTTGAGAACTCTGGGGCTGCACTGGGCCAACCAGCCCCATATCCTTGTTGTGCTTTTTTTTGCAATTTTTGGCCTGGGCTGCGTTTGAACCCACCACCTCCAATATATGGGGCCGGCGCCCTACTCCTTGAGACACAGGTGCCGCCCTCCCTGTTGTGCTTTAAGGAACAGCTGCCCACTATGGCTGGGCAAGAAGGGGAGCTGGACAGTACTAGATGTCAGATTTCGTTTACTTTTGAATAAAAAGGTTACCCAAACGTGTTCTAAATCACGATTGCAAGCTGAAATTAAAATGAATCAATCCCTAACCCTAATTATAGGCTTAAAAAAATAAAACACAATTAGTGCAATACCAAATAATTGACTATAGATTATTTCTGGTAAAAAAAAAAAAGTTTGGTGATATTTGAGAAAACTCAGACTTTTGTTTGTACTTTTCTACCCTCCTGCTTAGGAAAATTCACTGTTTTGATTTTCAATTACATTTGTGATTCCCTGCATTTAATAAAAAAGCTGGCCTTTCTTTATCCTTAATGTATGCTGATGCTTTAACTCACGTAAAATCATGATTTGTTTCTGATCGCAAAACATCCCTATGGCTTATCAAGGGCAGGGTTATTTTAGCAAGAGCATAGCATATGGTGCATGAATAGCACTCATATATAAACATAGCATGCACAGGAGATTAATACAATTTCCCTTTTCCAAGTGATTAATATTTACCCTGGCAGCTGTAGCATTTTAGTCTTCCATTAGCTGACAGCTGTGAGTAAGGGTTGCATCTTGCCTCCACCAAGCTGCTATATCTTAATACGTGTTCATAGCTTAGGGACTATGAAATATGCTCCAGGAATATTTAGAACTCTCATAGGAATTTCTTGTGGCTTCGATGGGTTTTTTGCCCACAAATATATTAAATTGAATGTTTTATTTCTTCAGGGCAAAAAGTTAACTGGCTTGAAACTCACAGGGGCAGAACAATAAACAAAATTCCCACTTAGATCTGGGCATTCAAATGTCGAGTTATTGGCCTGTCGTAACAGTCTCAGTGCAGAGCATCGTAAAAAGTTTCAAAGGAAATGATGATTTATAGCTTTGAAAGTGAGGAAATATGGGAAAATGTTTATATTTGAAAGATAATTATAAATATTAAGTTTTATCGTGGGGAATCGGACAAGTCATCGGCATTTTGCTATCAATGGCTAGCATTGCATCTCCCTGCTTGCAGGTAAAAAATGAATTGTGACTTGCCGTTTCCTTTTCTTTGCCATATACTTTCCATTTTATGTATAAGTTTAGTTTTATATAGATTTGGTATTAAATTAATGGCTTGTAAAATTATGAAAAATGCCTAGTTTTTAAAAATGCTTATTGAATGACTATTTCTTTGTTTGTTACATCTAAAGTGATACAAAAAAATACAAGTGCAAATTGGACCATATATACTGACACAAATAACATACTTGTAGTCTCAAAGTGACACATATATCTGTGTATATGTATGAATGTATATATATATGTTTGTATATACATGTCCCTTTATATATCCACAAACACATGTGAAATATAGTGTTATAGGTCATGGATGTCTTTACTGATACAATGTGTACCCATAAGAAACTACATGCATATACACAGATATAGTTCTGTGTGTGTATACCCATTTGGATGTACACACAATAAGAATTTAATGAGTGCACATGTGTTATTAAAATTCTTAGTCATGTTTGCCTATTCATTTACTGAATAAATATTTGCTCTGAATGTTAGTTGCTTAAGATACAGTCCACTGAGGCAAATAAACAACCAAATGAGACATAGACCCTGCCAGTAACATTCAAAACCTGATTAGGAAGCAAAATCAAAACACATGAATAGCTGGTTAACCATATCCAAAGGGAATTACGCTTACATGCATAATCAAAAGAAAGTGTTTCCAGGTCAGTACAGATTGTCGACTGTTAACTTTTGAACAATCATGACAAAAAGTATTCAAGCAAAGGTGAGTCTGCTAGGCTAAGGATGGTGAGGGGACCTTCATCTTGACGAATTTAGTAATGTCTTATGAGGGGGAAGTTGGGAGGATGTTTACAGGGATTTAGGACCAGAGTGAAGTGATCTCAAGGCAAGTCTTTCAAGGCAGAAGGAAAGTTGGGAATAGGCAAAATTTAACGTAGCATAGCCTGACCGGTGGGCACAGAGAGGCAAGCTTTGAAGCAAGTGTAGATGAGCAAACTGTTAGCGTCATAAACTATTTTATTTGGCAAATTTATTTTCCAGGATCCAATATTTCCTGGAGCAAACAGCCAAATTATTTCTGCTCATTTTCAGTATTGTTTTAAAGCAATATTCTGAATACTGACAGAAAATTCACTTATTATAAGTAAAGTTATTATTTAACAAAGGAGTATTGAAGTTTGTTGGCTTCAATTTTTAGTTTTTACATTCCTCAGCTTAAGCTGAGGGGGAGAATATTATGTTAGGGGTTTGACCAACCTCAATAGGCAACTCTTTTCAGTGTGCTGTGGTTGCATACAGAGTTTTTGATGGTAGTTACTTCAATCTTTAAAAATATTGGGTGTAGAAAGGACATTTCTTAAACTGATAGAGGCCATCTACAGCAAACCTACAGCCAATATCATATTGAATGGAATTAAATTGAAATCATTTCCACTCAGAACAGGAACCAGGCAAGGTTGCCCATTGTCTCCATTGCTTTTTAACATTCTAATGGAAGTTTTAGCCATCACAATAAGGGAAGAAAAGGCAATCAAGGGTATCCATATAGGGTCAGAAGAGATCAAACTTTCACTCTTCACAGATGATGTGGTTGTATATCTGGAAAACACCAGGGATTCTACTGCGAAACTCTTAGAAGTGATCAAGGAATACAGCAGCATCTCAGGCTACAAAATCAACACTCATAAATCAGTAACCTTCATATATCCCAGTAATAGTCAACCTGAAAAAACAGTCAAGAACTCTATTCCATTCACAGTCATGCCAAAGAAGATGAAGTATTTGGAAGTTTACCTAACAAAGGACGTGAAAGATCTCTATAAAGAGAACTATGAAACTCTAAGAAAAGAAATAGTTGAAAATGTTAACAAATGGAAAAACATACCATGCTCATGGCTGGGAAGAATCAACATTGTTAAAATGTCCATACCACCCAAAGCAATATATAATTTTAATGCAATCCCTATTAAAACCCTACTGTCATACTTTAAAGATCTCGAAAAAGTAATGCTTTGTTTTATATGGAATCAGAGAAAACCTCAAATAGCCAAGATGTTACTCAGAAATAAAAACAAAGCAGGAGGAATTACACTACCAGACCTCAGACTATACTATAAATCGATAGTGATCAAAACAGC
This sequence comes from Galagoides demidoff, assembly GCA_963574575.1. Lineage (NCBI taxonomy): Eukaryota > Metazoa > Chordata > Mammalia > Primates > Galagidae > Galagoides > Galagoides demidoff. Next base: position 4,397 of record CAUYQV010018189.1, read on the forward strand.
ATGGTACTGGCACAAAAACAGAGAGGTAGATGTATGGAACAGAAAAGAGAACCAAGGTATGAACCCAGCTACTTAGATTTATCTGATCTTCAACAAGCCAATTAAAAACACTGAGTGGGGAACAGATTCCCTATTTAACAAATGGTGCTGGGCTAACTAGATGGTGACCTGTAGAAGACTGAAACTAGACCCACACATTTCACCATTAACTAAGATAGACTCTCACTGGATTAAATATTTAAACTTAAGACATGAAACTATGAAAATACTAGAAGAAAGTGTAGGGAAAACACTTGAAGAAATCAGCTTGGGTGAAAATTTTATGAGGAGGACCCCTCAGGCAATTGAAGCAATATCAAAAATACACTTTTGGGACCTGATCAAATTAAAAAGTTTCTGCACATCCAAGAACACAGTAAATAAAGTGGGTAGACAGCCCTCAGAATGGGAGAAGATATTTGCTGGTTATGTCTCCAACAAATGTTTAATAACCAGAATCCATAGATAACTCAAACATATTAGCAAGGAAAAAGCAAGCGATCCCATCTCAGGGTGGGCAAGGGACTTGAATAGAAATTTATCTAAAGAAGATAGGCCCATGGCCTACAGATATATGAAAAAATATATCTCCATCCGTAATCATCAGACAAATGCAAATCAAAACTACCTTGAGGTACCACCTAACCCCAGTAAGATTAGCCCATATCACAAAATCCCAAAACCAGAGATATTGGCGTGGATGTGGAGAGAAGGGAACACTTCCACACTGCTGGTGGGAATGCAAATTAATTTGTTCCTTTTGGAAAGACATCTGGAGCACCCTGAGAGAACTAAAAATAGACCTGCCATTTGAACCTGCAATTCCTTTATTAGGTATATATCCAGAAGACCAAAAATCGAATTACAACAAATATATTTGTATCAGAATGTTTATTGAAGCCCAATTAAGAATTGATAGGTCATGGAAGAAGCCCAAATGCCCATCGACCCACGAATGGATCAATACATTATGGTATATGTACACCATGGAATACTATGCACCCTAAAGAAAGATGGAGACTTTACCTCCTTCATGTTTACATGGATGGAATTAGAAAGTGTTCTTCTTAGCAAAGTATCTCAAGGATAGAAGAAAAAGTATCCAATGTACACAGCCCTATTTTGAAACTCATTCATAGCTTTCATAGGAATGTAATGACCTAATTATAGCCTTAGATTATGGGAAGGGGGAGGGAGGGTGATTGGTGGGGTCACCTCTATGGTTTATCTTACAAGGGTACAAGTGAATCTTTCTAAAAGCAGAGTATGAATGTCTTAACTCAATAACTAAGAAAATGACATGAAGGTTATGTTAGCCAGTTTGATGACAGTATTTCAAAATGTATATGAAAACAGAACACTGTACCCCATGATTGCATTAATGTACACAGTTATGCTATAAGAAATAAAATACTCAAACTAACCGAAGGCATAATTGACTCCCTTTTCATGCACATTATATAAATTGCAATTCCCTCATTAAGAGCAAACAGGGTCCAAAACTTACCTCAGACCCTGAAAAAAGTTAAGTAGCACAATTTCAACTCTGAAAGGCAAACAAAGTACTCTCAACTCATTAGCCAGGATTGTTGTGGGCAATTACATAGTCCTTCTCTTAACTAGCCAAGGGGTAATTTATGCTACAGCAAACACTCCTTGCAGGACCTACAAACTACAAAACAAATAAACTTAGACTAAGTTAAGAAAATATAAAAACCGTGTTGTGCAGATTTAAATTCCTGCCTTCTCCATTGATAACAGTCTCCAGTAATTTAGAGCTATTTTCTCATCTTGCTGCAGAGCCAGAGAAACCCTTCACAAATGGAGATTTCTTTCATAGATGCAAATTTCTTCTACAAAAGGGTAATCTCTAGTCTTACTTTCAGAGTTTCTCTTGTGCCTACTTTTCTTCAAGATAATTAGCTCAAAATAATCTTTATGCCAAACAGGCATATTTTGGGGTGGCATAATCTAGCTTCCTACAGTCATATTTTTGGGTGGCATGTCCTGAACCCCATTGGTCTTTAATGCCTTTCTGCAACAATTGTCAAATCAGAGGATTTCAATAATTTGCCCTGCAGCAAAAGGAGCCAGAGAAAACAATAAAAAAAGTCCAAGTTTAGAATACATTGTCTGCAAGTAGTTTTTATTTATTTATTTATTTTTTTGAGATTCAGCCTTAAGCTATCCCCCTGGGTAGAGTGCTGTGGCTTCACAGCTCACAGCAACCTCCAAATCCTTGGCTCAAGCAAGTCTCCTGCCTCAGCCTCCCAAGTAGCTGGGACCACAGGCGCCTGCCACAAGCCCAGCTATTTTTTGGTTGCAGCCATCATTGTTTTTTTGGCGGGCCCAGGCTGGATTCAAACCCGCCACCTTAAGTGTATGTGGCTGGCACCTTAGCCACTTGAGCCACAGGTGCTGAGCCTGCAAGTAGTTTCTAAAGAAAAATCTTGGCTATGGTGGAAATGTGGATATTAGGGATGAATGTTCTTCAGGCTGACTTCATCTGGCCTTGGCCAGAAGGGGAGCTAGAAGGAGCCAGGTATTCCCTGACATCTGAGAGCTAGCCCGGTACTATCAGCCAGACCTTGGTGTTGTGAGGAGCTGACTTGACACTCAGAGCTGGGCCATAGTGATCTTCTGTTGGACATGAACAATGTCACAGAATAGCAACACCAGACAAGGCTACTCTGCAACTGTGATGGACCAAGTCAAAAATAAGACCACACCATAATCATATCTTAATGTTACCAGATAAAGGGGGTCCATCTGCCTGTCACTGTTAGCTAAGAACAGAGACAGTGATTAGGTCCAATGAGCTTTATTATTAGAAGGCCAGAAATTCTCCAGAACAGTGAAAGTAGCTTCTTTATGACTGTTCTACCCTTCAATTTCTAAAACCACAGTTTTATATATAAAAGTTCAAAGCAAAAACAGTGTTAACCCTCATTTTAAACAATAATCATCCCTTATTTTAAACAACGGTAATCATGACTCATAATAAACAGTAATTGACATAACCTATGACCCAAAACAACATTTCTAATTCAAAAGTTAATCTCCTAAATCAGTACCCCCAAACTGCTCAAGATATACACTTTTAGCTTAAACCTGAATTTACAAAACAACAAGGATGGAAAAGAAGAGGTTAAGGTCATGTAGGACCTAAACAGACCAGACCAGCTGTGACGTGTTGGCTCTATCCTGACTGACTCCATCTTATTCTCACTACATGTATTCTCTTTAACATAGACTAAATATGAACTTTGGGTAAAGTACAGAAATGAACAACATCCCCCATCCTATCTAATATGAATAACAAAGTGCTTTTTGGCTTTTTAACCAGCAAAGAAGCTAAGGAAATTTCATCCTAAAATATAATTCCTTGGTATAAACAATATTTTATTTTATTTGTTTATTTATTTATTTTTGAGAGAGAGCCTAAGTATGTCTCACTCAGAGTGCTATAGTGTCACAGCTCACAGCAACCTCCAACAGTTGAGCTTAAGTGATTCTCTTGCCTTAGCCTCCCAAGTAGCTGGGACTACACAGGTGCTTGCCACAACGCCTGGTTATTCTTTGGTTGTCATTGTTTGCTTGGCAGGCGAGGCCTGGGTTCAAACCCACCACCTTCAAGTGTATGTGGCTGGGGCCCTAGTTGCTTGAGCTACAGGCGCTGAACCATGTATAAAGAATATTTTAGGGCAGCGCCTGTGACTCAGTGAGTAGGGCGCCAGCCCCATATACCGAGAGTGGAGGGTTCTTGAACCTGCCCTGGCCAAACTACAAACAAAAAATACCAGGTGTTGTGGCAGGTGCCTGTAGTCCCAGCTACTCTGGAGGCTGAGGCAAGAGAATTGCCTAAGCCCAAGAGCTGGAGGTTGCTGTGAGCTATGATGCAATAGTACTCTACCAAGGGCAACAAGGTGAAACTCTGTCTCTAAAAAAAAATAAAAAAAAAAATAAAAAAAATAATATTTTAAATTAAAGGCCATTTTGATCAAAAAGCACTAGCTTCTCTATAAAACCTGAGTAACCTGATTTAGAATCAGAGAAGAATTCTGGCCTCCTTATCACATGCTAATAGACCTGGTTACATGTTCATTTGAAGCACAATACCTGTCTCTCAGGCTAACTTACAAATCAATCTGTTTCCTTCCATCTACCCATTCCCTGCCCCCGCACCCAGCAACCACATGCTACATGTATACTTTTCAGTTTCTCTCCCCCCTCCCTTCTGAAAGACATCTTTTAAAGTCACTGACTATCCCTGAGACTTTGGGAAATCATTCTTATGGTTCCCCCTATGCACATGGTATTTGGAAATAAACTTGTCTCTTATTAATTTGCCATAACTGTGACTTAATCTTTTCAGCAAGCCAACCTAGGGAAAAAGGGCAAGTTTCACCATGATCCCTTCACCAGTTACAGCATTAGCCACACTCTGTATTCTTGTCTCCTCTCATATAGACTTTTTAAGAATCCCAGTCCTAGAATTACCCTCACTCCCTCATAGCAGCTGATTCAAAGCAAGATACTAATTACTTACATCTTCTCTAAAACCATTTAATACAAACCCTAAACCTAAAATCAGTCCTTTCTATTTTTTTCTTTTCTTTTCTTTTTTTTTTTTTTTGAGACAGAGCCTCAAACTGTCACCCTGGGCAGAGTGTTGTGGCATCACAGCTCACAGCAACCTCCAACTCCTAGGCTGAAACGAGTCTCCTGCCTCCGCCTCCCAAGTTGCTGGGACCACAGGTGCCTGCCACAACGCCTGGCTATTTTTTGGTTGCAACTGTCATTGTTGTTTGGCAGGTCCGGGCTGGATTCGAACCCGCCAGCTCAGGTGTATGTATGTGGCTGGTGCCTTAGCTGGTTGAGCCACAGGCGCCAAGCCTCTATTTTTATTTTTCAAAATTTATTTATTTATTCACTTGGGAGGCTGAGGCAGGTGGGTTGCCTGAGCTCACGATTTTGAGACCAGCGTGAGCCAGAGCGACACCTTGTCTCTAAAAGTAGTCTAGTGTTTTGGCAGGTGCCTCTAGTCCCAGTTACTCCGGAGGCTGAGGCAAAGAATCACTTGAGCCCAAGAGTTCAAGATTGCTGTGAGCTATGATGCCCCAGCACTCTACTGAGGACAATGAATTGAACTCTGTCTCAAAAAAAAAAAAAAATTATTATTATTGTTGTTTCAGAAGCAGGGTCCTCTCCATCACACAGCCTGGAGTTCAGTGGCACAATCACATCTCATTGTATCCTGGAACTCCTGGGCTCAAAGGATCCTCCTGCCTCAGCTTCCCAAGTAGCTAGGACTACACATGCATCCCACCACATCTAGCTAATATTTTATTTTTTTGTAGAGACAGGGTCTTGGTATGACGTTGCCCAGGTTGGCCTTGAACTCCTGAGCTCAAGTGATCCTCCCTGCCTCAGCTTCCCAAAGTAATAGTATTACAGGTATAAGCCACCACACTTGGCCGAAATAAGACTGTTCTAACACTGTTTCATGTAGGTACTACATGGTTCCTTCAAGGAGAAGTAAGTCCCACTTGTTTCATAATAGGGATGCCTGTTGTGTTGTTTGACTATTTCCCAATATTTTGCATGAAGAATAATGAGAAAATGCCTGCAAATTTTCACCCCTACTTACGGGCCCAGAACTGCTATCCTCTTCTCTACGTTTCTTTTAGTCCATTCCCTCATCTCTCATCTTCTCAAAAGACGAAAATAATTTTGAAATACACCCACTTCACCTTTGGAATTTCAGTGTACTTAGCATTCAATTAATTATTGTAAAGGCCTAACTGTGAATAATTGCTCTAAATGAAATTTAGATGGGTTCTTTGTGTTCAAATTGACCCTCGTTCAGGAAAATTGCTAAAGATTCCTAGTGACTAACTTTGAAGAATATTTTTTTGACAAAAGTGGAATCTCTGTATTTGCCCTGTATTTTCATAAAAAGTCTCAGATTTTCTTTCCTGGTTAAAGTGGCTTTTCTTAGCAGAGTTCTTAAGTATGGAGAGATGTGGTAACAAGGACAGACTTAACACTATGCAAATAATACAGGAGAATCATGGGAATTAAGGGAGGATGGTCAACTAGTAGCAACCCTCAGCAGAGGCTCCTAACTAGAGGGAGAAAAACTGGACAGAATCTGACTCTATGAAACAAAAGGTGGGGAGCTGTAGCCAAGAAAGAAGTTCGGCAAGCTGTGATTCCAAGGAAGAGCATTTAAGAAAACAAATTACAAGAGTACAAACCCTATCTTCTACAGGAGACTCCTCCCCCAAGCAGGGGATCCAAGCAGGCTCTCTGCAAGCCAGAGGGAACAAAAGACCTCTCATTTTACCTCAATGGACAGAACAGCTAATCACTGGATCTCTTTCTCCAGAGAGGTCTCACTTGTGAACTTAGACACCCCTGCCTGGCATAAAATTGAACATATATTTTACCCTAGAATTCTGAACTCCCAGTCTACCCTTCCCGCTTGCATGGCAGTCTGAAGTTCTTCCCCCTGAAGAACCCAGAGTCCTTGGTCTTTTCCTGAGATTTCTGGGCATAGTGTAGACTGCTGAATATTAGGAGAGAATCTGTGACTAGTGAGGTAGAAATGGACACTCAGTGGGAGGAGGAGCAGCCCCCTGGTTATGATTTTGCCTAGCTAGCAGTGATGTTGACCCTTGACTTAGGCTGTGTCTGGCATGAGGGGTACAGAACCCCTGGCTCTGAAGGTGCCCCCAAGCAGAGGAGTGGTTGCTCGGTGTGGACTGAGCTCAGTGGGTGGAGGCATGGTCCCCGGCTCCAACTGGGCCTGTGAGCAGAGGCTTGCCAAGTGTGCACTGAGACCAGCAGGCTGGGTGTGGTCTCCGGCTCCAAATGAGTCTGTGAGCAGGGGTGTAGATGCCCAGTTCAAACGGAGCCCTTTGGGCAGGGTCCCAGACTCCTGCATTTGATTGTTTCCCAGGGGACAGGGGGAACAATCAACTATTGATACTCAGTTGGGACTTTGATGGGCAATTGGTGGCTCACCAAAGGGGACTGGGTGCTGTACTCTTGGGGTCGCAGGACAGAACTGACGAGGATTTCTATCTGCAGTTGGAGACTCTTGGATCCCTCTCTGTTGAGCAGGGTTTGTACTGCCCGAGACAATTTGATTGGAGCTCACATCTGGGGCTATCCACCCAGGGACACTCTGAGGTTGATCTTTAAGTTTCTGTAGCAGAAAAGAACTGAATGTTGTGGGGTGGGAGCACCACAGCTGTCTGTATCTCTCCACAACTGAGATTTCAACCTAATACCATGACATCTTAGGATAAAGTAGTGGTTGGCTGATTTCAAAACAGAGGCAGCTTGCACTATCTCACCAAGTAGGTACCCAGAGTCTCTAGCTAAAACTCTGAAAGGGACCTTTGTAAGGTTGTAGGGGATAAGCCACAATTACAAAGCCTAGCACTTTGGTAAAGGGATGATTAACTCTACTACCTGGGAACCCCAATTCATTCTCACCCTACCAGTTCTAATAACCAAATGATGGAAAATAAACATGGGATGGAACCAACTGAAAAACTCTGGCAATATGAATAACCACAGTAAATCAACAGCCCCCCAGGAATGACAAAGGAGATACAACTGATGATGCCATGTATAGACAAATGGCTGAAATGTCAGAAATAGAATTCAGAATAAGGATGGCAAATGAGATGAATAGAATGGAAGAAAAGTTAGAAATTGAAATCTAAAGAGTAGTTCTAATACAGGCAAATGGAAATCAGAAAAAACAGGGGTTGCAATTTTATTTGCAGATACAATTGGCTTTAAACCAACAAAGATAAAGAAAGATAAGGATGGGCTTGGTGCCTGGTGCTCAGTGGCTAGGGCACCAGCCATATACACCAAAGCTGGGAGGTTCGAATCCAGCCTGGGCCTGCCAAACAACAATGACAACTACAACCAAAAAATACCTGGGTGTTGTGGCAGGTACCTGTAGTTCCAGTTACTTGGGAGGCTAAGACAAGAGAATCACTTAACCCCAAGAGTTTGAAGTTGCTGTGAGCTATGAGTCAGCTCAGTACTCTACCCAGTGAGACATAGTGAGACTTTGTCTCAAAAAAAAAAAAAAAGAAAGAAAGAAAGATAAAGATAGTCACTACATACTAGTCAAGGGAAACACCTAACATGAAGAGATTTCAATAACTGACATTTATGCAATCTACCAGAACACTCCTCAACTTATAAAGCAAACCCTAATGAATATGAAGAACTTGATATTTTCTTGTATTATAATAGTTGGAGATTTTAACACCCCTTTGATAGTTTTGGATAGATCCTCCAAAAAGAAACTAAACAAAGAAATATTAGACTTAAACCTGACCCTAGAATGAATGGACTTAACAGACCTCTACAGAATATCTCAACCTAATAAAATTGAATTTACATTCTTCTCATCAGCCCACAGATCATCCTCAAAAATTGATCATATCTTAGGACACAAGTCTAACCTCAGAAAATTGAAAAGAATAGAAATTATTCCTTGTATCTTTTCAGACTGCCATGGAATAAAAGTTGAAATCAACAACAATAAAAATGTTTATACTCAAAGTCATGAACTAAATAATGTTAGACTAAATTATAGCTGGTCAAAGATGAGACTAAGAAGGAAATCACTAGATTTTTGGAACAAAATGTTAATGAAGACATAGGTTATCAAAACCTGTGGGATACTGCAAAGGCAGTTCTAAGAGGGAAATTTATAGCATTGGAGGCCTTCATTAAGAAAACAGAAAAAGAGGAAGCCAACAACTTAATGGGTCAGCTCAGGCAACTGGAAAAGGAAGAACATTCCAACCCTAAACCTAGCAGAAGAAAAGAAATAACCCAAATTAGGCCAGAATTAAATGAAATTGAAAACAAAATAATCAAAGTTTTTTTTTAAAGATCAATAAAATTGATAAACCTTTGGTCAACCTAACCCAAAACAGAAAAGTAAAATCTCTAATATTGTCTATCAGAAATAATAAAGGAGGAATAACAACAGACACCTCAGAAATTCAAAAAATCCTCAATGATTACTACCAAAAACTGTGTCCTCAGAATAATGAAAATCTGAAGGAAATGGACCAATACCTGGAAGCATGCCACCTTCCTAGACTCAACTGGAAAGAATTAGAAATTTTGAATAGACCTATTATCAATCACTGAAATAGCATCAACTATATGAAATCTCCCAAGAAAGAAAAGTCTGGGACCAGATGGCTTCACATCTGATTTCTAGCAAACCTTTAAAGAGGAACTAGTACTGATATTATACAACTTTTCCCAAGCATAGAAAAAGAAGGAATACTTCCCAACACATTCTATGAAGCAAATATCATCCTGATCCCCAAGCCAGGAAAAGATCCAAAAAAGAAATTATAGACCAATATCATTAATAAATATCAATGCAAAAATATTCAATAAGATCTTAGCAAACAGAATTCAACAACACATCAAAAAAATCAGACACCATGATCAAGTTGGTTTTATTCCAGGGTTACAAGTTTTGTTCAACATATGAAAATCCATAAATATAATACATCACATAAGTAAAATAAAAACAAAGACCATATAATTCTCTCAGTTAATGCAGAAAAAGCTTTTGATAATATCCAGCGTCTTTTCATGATCAGAACACCTAAGAAAATAAGCATAGACGGGACATTTCTTAAACTGATAGAGGTCATCTACAGCAAACCCACAGCTAATATCATATCGAACGGAATAAAATTAAAAACATTTCCACTCAGATCAGGAACAAGGCAAGGATTCTCACTGTCTCCACTGCTATTCAACATAGTAATGGAAGTCTTAGCCATCACAATCAGGCAACAGAAGGTGATCAAGGGTATCCAAATAGTGTCAGAGGAGATCAAACTCTCACTTTCGCTGATGATATGATCCTATACTTGAAAAATCCCAGGCATTCAACTACAAAACTCATAGAAGGTGGCATGCTTTCAGGTATTGGTCCATTTCTTTCAGATTTTCATAGATTTGGGAATTGAGTTTTTTTTGTAGTAATGATTGAGGAGTTCTTGAATTCTTAGAAGTGATCAAAGAATACAGCAGCATGTCAGGATACAAAATTAATACTTACAAATCAGTAGCTTTTATATATGCTAACAATAGTCAAGCTGACAATATAGTCAAGGACTCTATTCCTTATATAGTAGTGCCAAAGAAGATGAAATGTCTGGGAATTTACCTAACGAAGGATGTGAAAGATCTCTATAAAGAGAATTATGAAACTCTGAGAAAAGAAATAGCTGAAGATGTTAACACATGGAAAAACATACTTTGCTCATGGCTGGGAATAGTCAACATTTTAAAAATGTCCATACTACCCAAAGCAATCTACAGATTTAATGCAATCCCTATTTAAGCATCATTGTCATACTTTAAAGATCTTGAAAATATAGTGCTTTTTTTTTTTGGAATCAGAAAAAACCTTGAATAGACAATACATTATTCAGAAATAAAAACAAATCAGGAGGTATCACATTATCAGACTTCAGGCCATGCTATAAATCTATAGTGATCAAAACAGCATGGTACTGGCACAAAAACAGAGAGGTAGAATAGAGAACCAAGAGATGAACCCAGCTACTTATCATCATTTGATTTTTGATAAGACTACCAAAAACATTCAGTGGGGGAAAGACTCCCTATTTAACAAATGGTGCTGGGTGAACTGGCTGATGACCTGTAGAAGACTGAAACTGGACCCCTACCTTTCACCATTAACAAAGACTGATTCTCACTAGATAAAAGATTTAAACTTAAGACATGAAACTATAAAAATACTATAAGACAGTGCAGGGAAAACACTTGAAGAAATCAGCCTGGGAGAATATTTTATGAGAAGGACTCCCCAGGGAATTGAAGGAACATAAAAATATATTACTGTGGTCTGATCAAACTGAAAACCTGTACAGTGAAGAGCACAGTAAGTCAAGCAAACAGACAACCTTCAGAATGGGAGAAGATTTTTGCAGGTTATGCTTCTGACAAAGGTCTGATAACCAGAATCCACAGAGAACTCAAACTAATCAATAAGAAAAGAACAAATAACCCCGTTTCTATGTGGGCAAGAGACTTGAACAGAACCTCTGAAGAAGATGGGCGCCTGGCCTATAAACACATGAAAAAATGCTCATCATCATTAATCATCAGAGAAATGCAAATCAAAACCACTTTGAGTTATCATCTAACTCCAGTAAGATTGGCCCACATCAAAAAATCCTAAAACTACAGTTGTTGGCATGGATGCAGAGAGAAGGGAACACTTCAACACTGTAGGTAGTAATGCAAGCTAATATAACCCTTTCTGGAAAAAAGTTTGGAGAATACTTCAGGAGCTAAAAGTAGACATACCTTTCAATCTTGCAATTCTTCTACTAGGTATATACCCAAATGATCAAAAATCATTTTACAATAAAGACATTTGCATGAGAATTTTTTTGCAGCCCAATTCATAATTGCCAAGATTTGGAAGCAGACCAAGTGGTCATTGACCCATGAATGGATTAACAAATGGTGGTATATGTACACCATGAAATACTATGCAGCCGTAAAAAGATGAAGACTTCACATCTTTTATGTTTACCTGGATGTAGCTGGAACATATTCTTCTTTTTTGTTTTTTTTTTGAGACAGAACCTCAAGCTGTCCCCCTGGGTAGAGTAGAGTGCCGTGGCATCACAGCTCACAACAACCTCCAACT
>CAUYQV010018190.1:0-32783 GCA_963574575.1 Galagoides demidoff
TTTTTTTGAGACGGAGCCTCAAGCTGTCCCCCTGGGTAGAGTGCTGTGGCATCACAGCTCACAACAACCTCCAACTCCTAGGCATAAGCGAGTCTCCTGCCTCAGCCTCCCAAGTAGCTGGGACCACAGGTGCCCACCACAATGCCTGGCTATTTTGTGGTTGCAGCTGTCATTGTTGTCTGGCGGGCCCAGGCTGGATTTGAACTCGCCACCTTGGGTGTATGTGGCTGGTGCCCTAGCCACTTGAGCCACAGGCACCTAGCCAATTTCATCCTTTTGAATCACCAAGTCTAGATTGAAGCCAATTTTTGTGTTTCCATTTGTATGGTGAACTACTGCTTTGCCTGTGGTGTGTGTAGACAGGAGGATGAGGAGGTATAAAAGATGAGTGTGGAGGAGAAAGAGAGAGAAGAGGACGGGGAGAGATAAAGAAGCAGATAATTAAGGAAAAAAAGAATGATAATTAAAATGTGTATTTAGTCAAATTATACAATGTGTAAATTCTTTAAGTTTCTTTGCACCCTCTGAACTTGATATTTAAAATGTTTACCATTTAAAGCATTAAAAGAAAAAAATGATTAAAACTTTAAGTTACTCAAAGAGGTTTGGGGTTGTTCCCTGTTTCAGTGATTGATCTTATTTTATTGTTAGAAAGACTACATCTACTTGTGGCTTTGTTTGTACTTCTGGCAGCCTCAATTGATGCCCTGTGAGGTAAGTTACTGAGAATATTTTTGTTTCTTCTACTTCTGCAGAGATACAATTTTCAAAAACAAATTCCGACTAACTCAGACTACCGTTTCCTCCTCCTCATCTGGGAATGGTCCTGGGGCCAGACTTCAGTAGTATTTAAGCTCGTCAATTCAATCATGGTTTTGCTGCCCTTGTTTTTTTTTTTTTGTTTCTTTGTTTTTTTGAGACAGAGCCTCAAGCTATCCCCCTGGGTAAAGTGCTGTGGCTTCAGGGCTCACAGCAACCTCCAACTCCTGGGCTCAAGCGAGTCTCCTGCTTCTGCCTCCCACGTAGCTGGGACCACAGGCGCCTGCCACAATGCCCAGCTATTTTTTGGTTGCAGCCATCATTGTTGTTTGGCGGGTCTGGGCTGGATTCAAACCTGCCACCTTAGGTGTATGTGGCTGGTGCCTTAGCCACTTGAGCCACAGGTGCCGAGCCGCTGCCCTTGTTAAGTCACAGAGCCACTCTGATAGGGACTTTGAGATGCTTCTTCTGGAGGAGGATTAAATACATTCTCTCATTTTGGTTTGTTAAAGATATGCTTCTGACGCATGAGCAGGTGGAACTGTGACAATGATTGTTTTCTGCTGGGACAATCTCAATGGAAGCCTCAGCAAATCCCATTAAGCATTTTGATGTGTTGACCCATTTTCCTATGTTTCCCACAGGCTAGATGAGATGGAGAGAGGCAAATAGCACACTTTGATTAGTGGTGTTGACGAGAAAATGTGCTGACCTGTGGAGGAGGAAGGGGACGGAGAAGTTCTTGGAGGATACCCCAGACAGGCACAGGTGCGAGGAGGCTTCTTCCTCTGCAGATGTTCACTCTCAAAGGCATGAGGCTCAATATTGGGAAAAGACTGGCTTATCAATAGCAGCTAGCATATATTTCCCAAAGGTTTTGTGCGGCTTCTTAATAATCTGTGCCTTACCATTGAAATGGGCTTCAACTGTGAGCTTCAGTTCACTTTTTTAGGATTTTAAATGTTTAAATACTGAACAATGAGGTTTTTATCTTGGTCACTGCCTCATGTCTCAAGTTTTATTATCTTTTTTTATATCTTCTACCCAAACAACTGTAGGATAATACTTTCAAAAGAATTTATTCAGTTAGTTTGGTCTCATCAGCCCCTTTCTGCATGATTTTGAGAATTATGAGGAATGCTTCAGAGGTGCGGCCAGAAGTGATGTTCTACCATGACCATGGAGGAGAACAGACTTTCCTAAATCCTGGAATTCTCCTTCCTATGGATGCTAACTCAAGACAAGGTTTATTTAGTGCTATTCTTTTTCATTAAGTCCTGCTTTCTAACCACCCTGTGGGATCCATAATACGCAGGGCAAAAAAAAAAAAAAATCTATTTGAATAAGAAAATCCTCCAGGAGCCTGGTCTTGCTCCCAGTGTAATATTCAGAGAAGAAAGGAGCTCTCTATGTTACCCACAATACAAGAAATCTTTTCAGAATACAAGATAAAACTGAAACTGATAAAAATTTACCCTCTTAGAGATATTTTGGCTACTTTATCTGCTGCATATGTTATAAAAGCAATGACAGATTCCATATTTGTACAGATTTGATTTACATTATTTATTCCACCCTAAACTAAGCGTGTATACAACACCTCCCAATGCAGGTCAGGGCATTTTTTTTTTTTTGAGGCTTTTAAAAACAACCCATTGATATATAATAAATTGCATATATGTAATGTGGTGATTTAATAAGTTTTAACATAGATATGAATCCATCACAATCATCAAAGTAAGGAACATAGCCATCAAATCACCCAGCGATGGGGGGGACACCACTCTGAAAGCTTATTTGTGCCATTTTGGATACATTTGCTTGCTCTTTAATTTCTTAGAGACTGAATCATCAACTTTCATAATTTCCCATGCGAGTCCACATTATTTAAGAGTCTTAGTAGAACAAATAGCTCAGTTCTGCTGGGGAAGAGCTCACTCTGCTAACCTCAGCTTCCTTTATTGTATCTTTGACTCCTCATCACCTCTTTGGCCTTCAGTGCTCATTCTTTTTCTTGTTGTGTTTTTTTGTTGGTGTTTTTCTTCTCCTCCTCTTCCTCTTTTTCATTTTCTTCTTCCCTGTTCCTCCTCCACTTTTTCCTTTTCCATCATCTCCTCCGTCCACTCCCCCACCCTGGCCTTTCGCCTGCCTACCATCCACTCCTACACACTTCCAGCCAGGCTCTCTCTAGCACAGCAAGCCAAATCTGCTTCTATATTTTATACTATAAGAATAGTAGATGCTTAGATCTATTTGCAAAAGAGAAATAAAAGTACCACACATCCCAGAAGCAAGCACTTCTGACATGACTTTGAATAAATGGCGTCACTGTGCGCATAGAAATCTGTGGTGAGTTTAACTTGCTTCCCCACATCTAAAACCCTTTTCCTTATCAGCATACACACAGCTGCCTCATTTATAATTTTTAAATTGGTGACTATTTCATCAATTTTTGGTTCAGTAACTTTTTGCAATAAACAAAGCTAAGAATATAATTAAATATACTTAAATGTATACCTTTGTTCGGATGTATCAATATATCCCATGCAACCCACTATTGTATTGAAATTGAAATGTTATACTTTTTTTATAACTGTGGCCAAATTTCTCTCAAAAGTTATATAAATGTATATCTAACAATAGTTTGTGAAGAATATGTGGTATTTCATCCTTTCAAAAAATAAAAATATTAAACTACCTATGGTAGGTACACCATTATAATTTCTGTTAATATAAAACACTTTGAATAGCAGAAAATGTTTCGAACACTTACAAATGCAAGCCAGCCACCAACTTCATTCTAATAAGGATGACATTTCTGAAGCTGGGATTTATTGACACCTTTTGATGAAACCAATGTTTTTTGTTTGTTTGCTTAGAAAAAAAGACATTGTGGTGTAGGCAAGTTCTATGGGTGAGATTTTCAGGAGTAAACTATTTCAGCATATGGAAAAGAGATTTAGGCTGGAAGAAATAGTCGATCCAAAAGTCAACAGTGGAATTTAATCGTGAATCATGAGGCAAAAACAACACAGTCGTCTTTGTTAGGTGGGTTTGAATTTTCCCAAACCTTGTAGCAAATATTTAGAAGTTTATATCGGGAATAGAAAGAAGATGAAAGCCACCGTAGCTTTGTAAGAGAGGGAATGCTGTTGTCCAAACACCACTCGGGGATCATTCTAGCAGCTGTGAAGGTACCCGTGAGTTGCCTTTCTGTTTATGGCCTGATCGCAAGTAACATTTCAAAATACGGCAGAAAAACATCTGAGAAGTTGACCTAAGATGTCTCATATGGCAAAGCCCATAACATATTAATAAAGTATATTCTATATATCTTAAGATCAATATTAAACATCCAAATGTGTCGTGACCCATCGGGCTCCGGTGGCCCTGGTCTCAGTTAGCGCAGGAAGGAACCAGGCGAGAAGCGGATTAGAAGTACAAGCTTGTGGAAGGCGGGCTAGCCCTTACTTTCTGGGTAGCCCCGAGCAACCTCCACACCAGCCTTTTATTGAAAGGGAATGATACAGGTGAGGGGAGAAATTGACAATGACCACGTGCTGAGGGCACGGGCTCTTCTTCCACAAGGAACTCCTGTGGACGAATGGCCGGAGGTCCATACCTCAGCTGCAGATCATCTTGCTCGGATGTCATCTGGCTCTTGGCGTCTCCTACATTTCCCCCCTCTAGTGTATTAAAGACATTTCTGAAGAGGCAAGGGAGAAGGTCTGTTGTTGGTTGTTTCTCCTCACTGAGAAGCTTTCTGCTGAGTAAAAGAAACAAAGGGGCACATAAGCATAACAAAAATATATCATCAGAGCTAATTTAGACATAAAGGAAACTCATTTTAGCCAAACTAGGCATGGGGGAAATCTTGTCCCCTATGTGCTAATCACCATTCAGCTATGTGCTATGGGCTGACCCATAGGGCTCATGACGCTTCCATGGGAGGTATTAAGCATCACCCAAAGCTCAGGTAGAGAAAGGGCTGCAAACTCAGACCCCTTCCAAAAAGTAGTATAGCTTTAAGAAAGATCAGGTGCCCAATGAAATAGAAACAACCCAACAAGTGAAATTCTCTTACCTTGCCAATAACCTTTACCTTAAAGTCTGTTGTTCGAGGTCTTTGTTGTCCTAATTTTCCACGTTTTAGACTATGCATCCTAAGCTTGCCTGGGGCTTAATATACAGCCCAAAATAAGGAAATCCTATATCAATCCTCCCACTCTGCATAGAAGCTCCTGTTGCCTCTTCAGGGAAAAGGGGCGCTGACCGCTCTTAACTGCTTCCTGCTGAGACTGGGCAGTGACGTGGGAGAGGCAGCTTGAATTCCCACAGAGGAGATTGATCCAGGATTTCTCCACTATGAAATCACCTAAACTAAGGTCCTGTAGAAGAAAAGTTAGTGAAAACAAACTTGTTTAAGGTGCTGGTAAAGTTTCCTGCTCGTGTCAACGCTTAATGAAGTGGGCTGGTAGCCACTGCTTTTCTTGATGTTCTGTAATAATATGGGCAAAGCCTCGACCCCATTGCAGCACGTAACCTGGCTTCCACTCTGTCATATCAGGTTTTTTTATAAAAGATAAGTTGTTGTCCCGGAGAGGCTGGTGGATGAATGAGAGATGTCCAATGGCGTTCTGCAGCTGTCTTTTCATCATTGCTGAGATTGAGAAAATTAAGAGTGAAAAGAGCTTTAGTGAGCAGAAACCTAGGACTATTATTTAAGGGGAGGATACGAACTGACACCTTCTTTTAAAGCAGTAGCCAGTAAATTAGCCTTATAGGATTCCGTTCCTATGTCAGCACATGCCCGTATATACTCCTCTAAGGGAGTGTTTTGTGCTCTCAAAGGTCGCAGGGCCTTTTGACACTCCGAGTTGGAATTTTCAAACGCTAAAGTTTGGAAAAGCATGTCTCTCAGATCTGGCTGGGCAACAGCCTTATCGACTGCAGTTTATAGTCAGGCTAGAAAGTCAGTATAAGGTTCATTTCCCGACTGCATTATTTTAATGAAAGATTTAGAGACATCTCCAGGAGCCTGAACCTTTTCCCAGGTCCTAAGACAACACAGTCTTGTCTGGACTACAGCTATGTCATTGTATTGAAGCTGATTGGGAATCCCCAGCCACTGCCCAGACCCAGTGAGCCGTTCAGATGTTATTGGGATGCCTCTCTGTTGGTTCTGGCGACTCGTTAGGTCAGCCTCCTCCTTCCACAAGGTTTTAAACTATAAATACTGTCCAGATTCAAGAACAGTTCTGGCTACCATATCCCAGTCATAGGGAATGAGCCGCTGTTCCTGTGCAAGCCCCTGTAACAGACCTCTGGAAAATGGGGACTGCATACCGTACTGTGCTACGGCCTATTTCAAATCTTTAAGAACTGAAAAGGTGATCATATGGTGGTCAAAACGCTAGCCCCCTTGAGGGTGTGGCAGATTAGGAGGAATATCAGTGACCATAACTGGAAAAAGTCCCAAAGTGTTTACCCCTCAAAGTCACCAGTATTCCGCCCTTCTAATACAGCCTGCGTAACAGAAGTCACAGGTGGTTTGTTTACATAGGGGGGTGCTGAGGGCAATACGGGGTGCTCTGAGGTAGCATTTCTGACAGTGAGACTATCTATCTGATCTCCCAATCGTTTAATTTGTTCAGCCATAGTGGTCGTAGCGGTGATTCCTTGCTCATTCATATCATATGCTCTTGCTTCCCAGTTTTCCTTAGGCCCAGTTTCCCACTGAACCTCACTAGCCTCGCTGTCAGATACTGATTGAACATCACTTTCCTCCTCAGTTTCTACTTCCCACAACTTCCCAAACAGAAAGTTACCCATGTCTTTGCTCACTTTATCAGACACCTTACTTATTCTGAGCGCGGTTTCTTAATTTCTAAATTGGCCAAAGGTCCCACTTTCCCTGAGCAGAGCTTCCCTTCGGACTTCCTTCCACTGTCTACCAAAGGCCTCACCTACATCCGGGTGTTGTCTCCTTTGGTCCATGTCCCAGTGTCCTGTTGTGTCCTGCTGTGTCCTGCTATATCCTGCCAACTATGCCAAAATGTTGCGACCCATCGGGCTCCTGTGGCCCTGGTCTCGGTTAGCGCAGGAAGGAACCAGGTGAGAAGCAAATTAGAAAAACAAGCTTGTGGAAGGCGGGCTAGCCCTATACTTTCTGGGTAGCCCCGAGCAACCTCCACACCAGCCTTTTTTTGAAAGGGAATGATTCAGGTGAGGGGAGTAATTAACAATAACTACAGGCTGAGGGTACGGGCTCTTCTTCCACAAGGAACTCCTGTGGACGAATGGCCTGAGGTCCACGCCTCAGCTGCAGATCATCTTGCTCGGATGTCATCTGGCTCTTGGCGTCTCCTACACAAATAATCTGATTAGAATCCGTATCAGGTGAGAGGAGTAACCCCGGCAGTGTTTCTGCACGAGTCCTACTCGATTACATGCATGATAAATGAATTCTGCCCTCAGATCCACTCCATGCCCTGAGCAAGTACCAAATCGAGAACTCACATCCATAGAAGTTTCTTAGAAACACTTTATAGACATTAATTTAAGGGAAAACACCATGGGAGTACCTTAACTCCACTTGGAGTTCTCCCCACATTTTTAAATTATATTCCTTTCCTGAGTCAAGATAGCAATACAATTTCTAGCAGACTATTTGATTAAATGTATTCATACTTTTAAAAAATGTTCAGAGTCATTTGTTATTGGCTGGATTGTATATCTTCAAAAAAAAATCCATATGTTGAAATGCTAGCCCCCCTGTCCCTTGGAATGGGGAGAAGGCCACGTCTAACATCTTCCAGGAAGTCTTAGTGTACGGGTGGTAGGGCTAGTTCATAAAAGTAATCTTGGTCATCATCCCAATGGCCATGTCACAGAGGTGATGTTCAGAATTTGCACAGTTCCGTCGTGGTGAAGGATTACTGCGGCCCACTCCAATGGCTGGAGTGAAGGTCCTTATGCTGTCACAGAAACTAGAGTCATAAGAATCATGTGAAGCTCTACTGTCCTCCTCTCCTGCTTTGCCAGGGAGTCATCGGGGTTGGGTTCTGCTGGCCTCTACATCACTGGCTTTGACTGTCCAGCTGTGTAATCCTCAGGGGTGACCGGCATTACCAGGGGCACACACTGGCCATTCCTTGATGCTTTTTTTTGTGCTCACTGCAGGTCAGGTAGGGCAGGATAGGAGCCAGGACCCCAGAAGGTCGTCCTGTCACCAGCCCATGTGGATCCATACCCCGCGCATGGCTTTAGCTGGCTCAGGTAGTCTGTGGCCCGGCAGAGCATCACTAAGATGTTGGCCGTTATTAGTAAACCTAACAAAAGCAGCTCTCCCTGATTTCTTTCAAGAATTCTTCAAAGCTTACCTCACATGTTTCCCAGGATCTGGAAGCTTCCGCACCAGGAGCTCTGGTGATAATCATCTGGCAGGTTGATGTCTGGCACAGCCTCCAGAAGCAGAATCCAAGAGACAGTGAACTTCCAGGCATTCTCCTGTTGGAGTAAATCCTCTCCCACAGTAGGGGGATGAAGCCTCCTCTGTCAAAATTGTTACTCTCAGTCACAATGTCCGTGCAAGGCAGTGCAGGGGCTCCAACCTGCTCTTCTCATTGGGGTAGGATCAGCAGCCCAAGAGCACGTGGAGCTTTGCAGCACAGCACCTGGGGCCACCCTCACGAAGTTGTAAAAGCACTAGGATCCCTCAGCAGTACAGACCAGTCAACTCCTCTCATAAAGCCCTGGGCCCCTGCTCTGTGCGATGGAGCCGATGCCCAGCCAGGACAGACGCTGGGGCAGGATTGACTCCCACGGTGCATGTTAGATGTCCAGGCTGCTATCTTTCCCTTCTCTTCCATCTTGTCATTGAAGGAAAGCATGAGGTCGGGCCTGATCAGTGTGAAGCCCTTCTCTGGATTCATGGTGTCAGCTCCTGGCCCACAGGGGCACTGCAGGACCACTCAGCCCAGGGCTGCCAGCTCTGCTCTGTGGGGTGAGTGGAAGAGGACTACACACCAGCATTGCCTGACAGCCAGGCTGCTCAGATCACAGCACTCCACCTCTGTCTCCCTGTCCCTTGAACTATTTTTTTTAAGTTGTTTTATCAGGATGTGTTTGTCTCTACTGTTTTGTTTTTCTTGCCTTGAACTTTATAACCCCGAAATAATTATGTGCATCATCTTTTGCTTTTTATTTTTACAGATTCAACGTTACTAGTAATCACTGTGTTGGTTTGTGGTGTTCATCCCTCTGCACTGCTGTGTAATATTCTGTTCTGTGAACTTAAATATAATTGATTCATCCGCACTCCTGTTGATGGACGCCTAGCAATTCATATTTTCTTTGGTTCTGCAGAACTCTCAGCTTTTGTCTCTGCTAAATGGCAGGAAAGCCCCTCCATTCTGTTTTGATTTGAGTCTAGGTTCAGCAAACAGGTATTTGCGTCCTGTTAGAGACGGCCCTTGGTAATTCCCCTTACTTCCTGTGACACTGTAATGCATAGAAAAGTCAGTTGTATCAAGCATCTGGTTGCCTTGTCACAGGTCCTTTGGACTATTTGGGGGCCACAGTGTGTTAGTAGCACGTGGGCTTGGGTTCTGCATTTTAAATAAGCTCTTCTCCATACTCTACTCAAAATGTGAGAATCAACAGTGTAGATCAGACATGAAAATGGTGAGTATTCCAGTCTGGCTGGGTCCCGGCGTGTGTAAGAGCACATTAGCCTGAAAACGCTGATGAGATTCAGAGACTCCAAGGACTTTAAGTGAAATTCTATACAATCCGGACTTTTTTCTCTCTATGGGAAGTCATGGAGGAGTGTGGAACGTGGATGCTCACAGAATCATTATATTAAAAAAATCTGTGTTCTAGAAAGATAAGTCAGTACTGTCAAAGCAGGTGTAAACGGCCTCAAGAAGCCAGCGGGAGGAGGCAGAGGAATTACAACAGTGTCCCTCAGCTTGGGCTGTGTGTTAGCCTCACCTGAGAATTCTGAAGCATAGTGAAGTCTGGGTGCACCACAAAATCAATGATGCTATTGTGCCACAAGGTTGTATCTCAGCATTAATTAAGAAGTGAATATCTGAGTAGACTTTTCTCAGTTTATGTAATACTTTCAGTGTTGCCAAAAGAGGAAACAGAGAACTCACAGGTGAATGCGTGCTGCTTCCTGCTCTTTCTTCTTCATCCTACACTCATGGGTGCTAGAAGGGGAAGGTGTTTTCATCATCCTTACACGGGGGCTTCCCTTATATTAAATTTTATGGCCCAGCTGGCAACCTGTCTCTTGAAAAGTCAAAAGAGAAAAATCGAGAAAGCTTTATCTTCCTCTTAAACCCTCATTTCAAACATGCTTTAAAACTTTCAAGCAATTTTCAAACATATTCTGAAAGTAAAATTTTCTTGTAGAGGTCAGCTGAAACTCTTTCTCCCTCTGTGTATTTCTGATATTGTAGCTCCCATTTCTTATTCTTCTTTTTCTACCCCTCCCTCCTTGACTACCTTCGTGCTCCTGGAAAGATCATTGGCCGAAAAGGACAGAAGACAAGAATACATTCAAATATTTCTAGGTTAAGCAGACATAATGCTGAAATTTATGTTGCCTGGGTGGTATTAGCCCGCTAGACACTCTAGATAGCTAGAGGAAAGATAATGTGGTATCACATATTTTTATGTGGCAAACTGGTGTTTTTTATTCCCTATCATAGGCTTAGGTCATCTCACTGTGATTCACCATGATTCATGCTAGAAATCAAAGGAATGCAAACACTTTCTCTAATTTGTCTTAAAAAGAGAAAAAAAAAAACCCTTCTGGAATCAGAAGAAATTCATTTACCAATAAATTTACATAGAACGAGGGAGCAGATACGGTGGTTACAAGCACATTACGGAGACAGACAATCCGGGGTGGAATCCTCCCTCTGCCACACACAAGATTTGTGCCCTTTTAGATGAGGTATTTGATCTGTTTCTATCTCGGTTTTCTCATCTGAACAATAGGACTAATTTAAGAGGATTAAATGAGTTTGAGTTAATTTCTGTGAGGCTCTCAGAGCACAGACTATATACAGATAAGCTATTCTCTCTCTCTCTGCCACACGCACAGTCCCAGAATTACAATGGTATGGCTTAATGATTTTTAAGCATTATGTTAGTGCAGAAGTGACACGCAGTCAGTGGCAACTACTTCAAATACCTGTACAACAATTCTGTTTTTCTCTTTCAGTACAAAAAGGTCAAAAAAGTACACAAGATATTTAGTAGGCACTTTATTATAAAATAGCCTTTATATTCAATGACTTTGCCTAACTCTAGGCTGATATAAGTTTTCTGAGCACATTATGTAGGGGAGGTGAAGCTAGCACGCTCAGAAGGCTAGATGTGTGAAATGCATTTTGACTGAAATATTTTCAACTTACCCTGGGTTTATTGGGACATAAACCCCCATTGTGTTGAGAATTATCTTTGTTTTTCTATGGTCACCTAAACAACTGTCTCTGTATATAATTGCGTATATACATATATAGCCAATTTTTACATGATTATCACTATCATTGGTACATAGGAACTTGAGAAAGGATTGGTGATTGTGAAAATGTGCTGAACAAGCTAAAAGGTTTAAAAGTGACGCTATCAATAATTGTGAAACACTCTTTAATCTTTGATAGATGTTTCGTTTAATGAGTAGGAAAAATTTAGATTAAAAGTGTTTTGGGAATGGGGTTTATCTTTTCTTTTTTACACGTACTTAAGGCATCCTCTTCAATTCAGCACTGGGTAGTAAATAATAGCATTATTTAAAGAGTAAAGCGCAGTGATTCAGAACAGGCTTTGTAGTTTGCAAGTTTAGGTATGAATTCTACTTTAACTCTACTATTCACATAATTTTGGAAAAGTCGCTTGATCTCTCTGAGGCCCACGTTTCTCGTCAGTGAAATAGGGACAGGAATGGAATCTGCTTCCTAGAGTATTACAATTAAGTGATATACAAACAGGTACTAGCAAGTACTTGTTCATGTGAAATACTATACTAATTCTGATAAATAACAAAAAATTGTAATAGAGTTTATCAGAAACAACCAGTCAAATGTTAGTATAAAAAAATTGTTCTCTATACTCAGAGATGAACGAAACTTACCAAAAATTGAATGAAAAAATCTTAGGCCCATGTCTACAAACCCAGCAAAGAGATGGCACACGGTTAGGTGTTTTGTTCATGTGATACTGTCTTCACACGGTCCATTTACCTGAATGTTAAGAGAATGCCCCTAGAGACCAGATCAAGTTTTTGTATTTAGCTTCCTAAAGCAGGAGCTCAGCCCAGCTGGCATTCTGGGACTCCTTCCATCACTGGTTGACTTGATGATTCAGTGAAGTACATGCTGTTCTTGCATCAGAAGTAGCAGTATTAATTTCTCTATGCCAAATACTTTTGCAGGAGCTCGGGCTGAGTTCCCTGGATGATTGCTTATTGCAAAGTCATTGAAGCAGCTGGTGGAAAAGTCCGTGTTGATCCCTTTGAGACCTGCGCCTTTGGAAAATATTCTGAGGTGTTTTTGTTTTTGTTTTTAAGTTTCAGAAGAGCAAGTAACATGTGATATAAAACTACCCAAGAACCTTTACTCATTTTCACGGCTGTAGAAATACCATGGATAGCTCTTTAACTAGGGCTGACCATGTAATTTTTCATCCAAGGGACACTTTTGAAAAAAGGGCATGTTTGATAATTATATTAGGACAACAGGTATGAACTGGGACTGTCTTGAGTAAATAAGATTGCATAGTCACTTACTAGACTGTAGTGACTGATCCTGTTATTCCTTTATAGCTCAATTTCAGACTTAAATAGCCCTGCTTCTCTACCTTCTGGGTAGAATGTTCAGGAATGTTCTAGAATGTTCTAGTTTTTGTTTTTCTGTTGAAGTATAACTGTTACTATTACAAGAAGTTATTAGTAGCTCTCCCTAGTTTTCATCAGCTAGTCCAAAGAGTTGCCTTTGCAGACACAATGTTATGATTGTCTTCCACTAGCCGTTCTAATAATTTATTCTACCTGTGTTTATGGAGTGTTTGTTATGAGCTAGAAGCTGTTACACATGCAGGGAAACAATAATGCAAATGACAGTGCGGCTGCCTTCTGAAGGTTACATCCTAGTGGATAGACACCATATATGATAAATAAGATACATATTTTAGACAGTGAAAGTTGCAATGTTAAAAATAAAACTCAATGGAAGGAAACCATTTTGAATGGGCTGGTGTCTGAAGACCTGAGAAATGTAGAGACACGTACATGGATGTAATCATCTGGGGGAGGCGTACCGTAGGAAAGACAAACAGCAAAGGAAAAGTTACTCAGTTAGAAATATACTACAAAAACATGAAGCATGCCCATGAGGAAAGAATAGCAGCCTGCTGAGGGGTCAGATTTCTCATGGCTGTATGGGCCATGGTACAGAGTCTGAAGGTTTAAATTCTAATTGCAGTAGAAAGTTCTTTGACAGTTTTCAGCATGTGAATAATAGAATCTTACCTACAGTCTTTAAAATATTGCTCTGGTTGTCAGAGGGAGACTACATTGTGAAGAATAAAGAATTTAGGGTGATCAAGGGAGACATTATTGTAGAAACTCCAGCCAGAGGTGTTGGCGGCTTGAACCAGGTTAATAGCAGTAAAGAGAGTAACAAATGGTCAAATATTCAAGCAATATTGTGAAAGGAATGCTGTTGCTACTGCTCAGATGGGAGTGGTGAGGAAAGGAAGAAAAAACGACTCCTACATTTGTAGTTTGGGTGGCTGAAGTGCCCAGCTAAAGAAGACGGTGAAGGCAGAGGCTACATATATGTGTGTACACATGCACGCATGTACACACGTGTGCATCTGTGTGTGCTGGAGGGAAGTCCAGGTCCATTACAATATTATTTCCACTTATGCATCAATCTCTGTACTCTTAGAGGAGGTGCCCCCATCCTAGTTTCCATTACTAAAGAGGAAGGATAAGAAACTACGACCCGTGTGTCTTTTCCTCTCAAGCATCTTTGCCTTCCCTTTCAAAGATTTCTGATTTCTGTCTCCCTACAATTGTATCACAGTTTTTGTGATTCAAACAACTGGCTGCTTGTTCACTACATGTAAATCTAGATACTCTGTCTGCTTTCTCTCTCTCTCTCTCACACACACACACACATTTTTTGACTCTTGTACTATTTTATTCACAAACACAGAGAATTACTTCTTCGGGTCATCTCTTGGGTTTACCATTTACAGAGTCAATGCACAACTATTTGAATTGAGGATATCTCTGCTGTTTAATTCAATAGTCTAAAACCAATCTCATGTCCAATCATCTTTTTTTTTTTCAAACTTATTTTTCAATTGTTAACCAAATCTCTGTCAGTTACTGTTTTCATAATGCCTCTTCGGCCCTTTCTGGCTCATATTCAGTGCTCTTTAAATAAGAACTTGTCAACTCTGCTCTGGGAAAGACTGCCCTGTTTTCATTCTCATCTTTCTACTACCTGACTCTGATTTGTTAGGGGTGGCATTATGACCAGCAGAAAGCTACAGGGTGACCTTCCTTGCAGCTAAGGACCCAGTACCCTTCAAAGAGTCTAAGTGGAAGTCACAGAATGACTCTTTAAGGAAGATGGAAATGGCACAGTCACATCTTGCTCTTTCCCTTTCTTTTGGCCTGGAATAGAGTCCCACTGCTGCAGTCTGGATATATGGTGATTATGAGTTCTGGAGCTTCACACTATGAATCATGGAGGAGGCAGAGAGAGAATATTTTGGAGCTCTTGATTCATAGTTCTTACAACTGACACTGTTTCTAGCTAATGTACGCGCTTTAAATATCACCTGCCAACTGATGACGCACTCCTGCTTGTTTTATAAATGAATTAATTTGTATTCTTCCATATGGAATCATTAGTGTAGGCAACCAAAAGGTTTTTCCATTCTCTGAAAACGGAGTGTAGGTTTCTGCTCGTGCGTGAGCCTCAACACATGTTCGCCTGTATGTCTTCATCACGAGATGGCTAAATCACCAGGGCAGGCACAGTGCCGCCCTCCTTTGTGTATCAAACAAGCTCTGAGTCTAGTGCCTTCATGCAGAAGGTATTAGGTATTTGTTGAATGACATTTACTTTTCTTCTGGTAAACTTATTTAGTCCCTCTCCTTTCCATTAAAAATTTCTTAATTACTTCAAAGCCTGACTTAACTAATTTTCTCTGGAAAGTTTGCTATGATTAATCCCACCTGATCATGACTCCACCTGGTATTTTGGGGGCATATGTGACTCTGATTAATAAAAGTGTTCGTTTCTTTCTTCTTGGTGTATGTCTTGGTTCTTCAACATGTACTAAAGTGCTCTGCAAGATTTAGGAATCTTGTGTACATGCCCCCTTTTTGACAATTCCCATATAAGAGCTATAAAATAGTCTATTATGAAGTAGGAGTGTAAGAAATATTGTTGTCTAAACTGAACTTGGAAAATCACTTGGGCCAGTCTCTTCCCTGATGTTATAATTTTCTTCCCAGAGGAATAGCTTCCCATAAGAAGATTCAATTAATCAGATACCATATTATAAAATTCCAAACAAATATGGCAATCTATGATTTGGGAATAAAGGGATAGTTTCATTCTAAGTACCATATCTATGGCATTATTATTGATTGTAATGAGATAAATGTATATGCATACTCCATGTAAATATTTATTATTGTCTCTTTATTGCAATTATAAACTCTCCCAGGATACATCACCTACGACTATGACACCTACATTAATTGGAATGTATATTCTTTGCATAAAGACTAAAAGAATTGCATAAAGTCATATATCTAATACTTGAGAATAAAATAACTTTAAATACCGGTGGAGAAGAAGCCAAAAAAGCACCACGTTTATTTGTTCGGTGTGTGCACAAATTACACTCTGATCTGCAATACTCTTTATTCACAGGCAATTGATCATCAACTTAGTTTAACTTTCCAAAGTTACTTGAACTAAGGGCAGCGGCAGCTTTTAGTACATTACAGTGTGTATCTACTTCACTGGTTTGAATGTTTTTGAGCGAAAAGGTGTAGTACAATGCACAATAAAGGAAAAGGAAGGAACAAATCATCATTTCCACTTAACCAAAGTCTGAAGGTTAAATAGATGAGAACCGAAGACTTCAATTCATTTCCCAGAACAGTGCCTTATTACCAAAATAAACTTGAGACCACCACTTAACTGCCAAGGGAAGTCAACAGAGATGTTTGATAGTCATTAATCATCCTAAATAAACAGTACCTTTTAAGTGTCTGATTGACACTTAGCATAAAGTTTGTCCTTTAAAAAACGTGCCTCGTGTTTTTATCGCACACCTACATAATACAATTTAATGCCTAGCACTCCAGAATTTAATAGCTGAAATCAGAAATTGGTAGAAAAAATTTTGCAAACCTAACAAGAGTCTAAAGTGCCATGAAAATGTTCTCTGGATGTTCTTTTAGGTTGAAGGTGAAAAATTGTGATCTTTTGTCCATTAAGAGGTTCTTAGTAATTTGAAACCCTTCACTATTTTTAACTGATTAAGGCTTAATAGATGTAGCTACAAAGTTTGCTTTAACAAATAATAAATATCTGTCTTAGTCTCTATCTTGGTATAGATTTCCATGGTCAATATAAGGACATGCTGGTTGCTTACTCAAATCAAGTTGCAAAATTTTAACTTTTGTGTTTTTACATGAAATTTCTAGTGAATGATGTAGGTTGTAATATTTTGTCATATCTTTATAGCAATGATGCCTCTGACAGCATTTTCTTATATTTATATTCATGTTTACTAATGTTTCATAGGGTTCTACA
Source organism: Galagoides demidoff (assembly GCA_963574575.1). NCBI lineage: Eukaryota > Metazoa > Chordata > Mammalia > Primates > Galagidae > Galagoides > Galagoides demidoff. The sequence continues at coordinate 16,626 of CAUYQV010018190.1, forward strand.
CTTTATGTGGTTTCCAAAGCATAAAAAAGAGCAATGCCTGAGAATTTTACCATTTTCCTCTTAAAATATCTAATCTTTTGTTAGAATAATGCCACATCCAAATATAGCATGCCAGACATTGTTTACTGTTCTGTTTTTTTATTCCTCTTTGTCATATTTTGCATTAGAAGAAACAATAAATATAGTCTGTGCAGCAATTTGTAATTGAAATAAGATATTGACCTGAAAAGCTGATCAGCACCATTGTTGTAAGTGCCAAGAATTGGTATGATGTGTTAAGATACCATATTTTTGCAGTTCATGTCTTGAAAGTCTCAGTTAATCCAATTTAGCAAGTATTTACTGAATGCCCAACATGTGTTTAGAGTTGGTTAAAAGTTAAACAGGGTTCTTATTCAGTCCTCAGGACCCTACAATCTACCCAACAAGACACAGATTTCCACATAAGTGCCTAGAAATCTTAATACCCTGGTAAGAAACATTACAATGTGATTTAAAGTCTAAAGACTACTGAGTTCTAAAGTTGGCTTAGTCATCAATTATTTGTCCAAGAAGTAATCTTCAATTTTCTTCTATGTGATTAAAAATAATATTTGTTCTTAACAATCTTAAGATGTTAATCAAGATACATATGTTTCGTCCTCAATGCATTGAATCCCAAATGAAAATAGGATTCAACTTCAAGTAACATGTATTGAGCTCATTGGACAAGGGGGTTATCGATTCACAAATTATTCATATTATTAATGTCTGCAAGTCACTATTATATGCCTTAGGTTGCTACTTTAATAATGTAAGTCCAGTAACATATGCGATAATAATTCAAATCATTGCTACCATAATAGAAAGGTAAAACATTGTCTAACATTTGGCAGAAGTTAATTTTATTGAATCAGGGTGGTAGCGAAAGCCTCGCTAAAATGTTGACAAATGCTTTACGCTTCTAAAAAATAATAGAATCGGAAATAATTGTGCTTCCATTATTCATATAAGTGAGATATGATAAGAAAGCTCAGGGGATGAGCAAATAGCAGGGAATGCAAATTTACCAACCACATATCTGTTAAACATTCTTTTTAATGAATAGCATGGGCTTTTATTATATGAATAAAATTGAATTCAGATGTAGCCAGTCTGTAAAGATAAGTGGCTGCCATCGCGACATATGCATTATGTGGTACATGTGTTACTCCACAATTAGAGGTGTCACGAAGCACTTACGGTATTTACATTATTTCAAGGGGACACGTTTGAAGGCGGTGCCTGTTTTAAAAATTATTTGGTTCTTGTCCTGTCATGCAAATGTCTTTTTTCCTTAAGTTTATGTGAAATCCCATAATTAAATTTGTTGATGGCAAACACAAGGCAAAAAGTTCTGTTTGTGGAAATAGAAAGGAGAGCACGTGAGGGACCGAGGGTGTTTTGCTTGGCAGTTCTTTTGCTACCATTTTGCTTTTGTTTTTAGTGCTTGAGGGCAGCAAATTGGCAGGTGCAAATAAAGCTCTAGCTAGTTTCATACTGTATTTACAATCAGTTATTATGGGTTAAAATGTCTGTGGCGCATAGGGAATTAGGCACACGACTTCTGTTAAGAGTAATGGAAGCTTAATGCCTAATTCCCAACATGGCATAAATAGACTCCTTACCTGAAATAATTTCCACCAATATTTATGAAGTGTATCCAAATGAGTTATAAGGAATCTTCCTGTGTGTGTCTTGTTTGGGGCTTAGCACAAAGTTTGACATTTTGAACATACATTTTCTGTATCTGAAATTCTCATGTAGCTTTAAGTGTCCCATAATAACAAAAACTGGAAGATAAGAATAAATATTCCTCTACACCTAATTGGAAAGAAGAGGAGAAGGGAGGGAGGAAGGGAAGGAGAGGAAGAGAGAGTCCCTACTTTCAAATATTTTTTGTTTTTGTTTTATGATATCTAGACAGCATATTAATTTTGGGAAATGGCAAATGTTTATTTGCCCATGTAACTTGATATAAGCCGGAATGGTTTTATGATTCATTTGGTACTTTCCTAGGATTTGCACGCGCCTCCTGGCAAATCATTTCCCGGACTCATAGCAACCACCAGCAAATAAAGCCTAAAGTAAGAAAAGGTTAAAATGTTTGTGAAAATATTGTTTTTTAAAAAAGGGATTTCCCTTTCAAAGAAAAGCAGGTGGGAACAGGTTTCATACACTGTTCCGTAGCAACTTTTTTTGATGCCTCCTCCTGTCTCTGTGTTTGCTCTGTGCACTCAGACAAAGAGCCAAGATCATCTTGACTTGGAGGAAGAAGAGTGGAAAAAGATTATAGGAGAGGAGTATGAAATAAATAATAAACAAATGAGGGAGTGTTGAATAAAACAATGAGTTTTGCCGCAGGCTTCTGCAATAGCTTATGAATTCTTACCAGCATTAGTTTACAGCTGTAACTTTAGGATATAATAGGAGATTGAATCTTATACAGGCAATGAAACAGATGATCAAATTCACAAGGGACTGTGTCAGGCTTTTTCCAGTACTAAAGAAACATATTAATCCTTGTCACTGTTTTCAGAAACGCTGTGACAGAAATAAACCTGTACTGTAACTTGGCCCTTTTAATGAGCTTCTGGAGTGTGGGCTTTCCACTCAGCACCTGAAAAACACAACAAAACACCTTTTATATTAAAGATGTGAGGTTTGCTGCTGGCTAAATTTGTACACAGAAGTCTATAAACCAGTGCTCAGCCAGCTGGGAAGCAAGAAAGCAAATTCAGATTCTGCCATGAACTTCACAGACCAATTATCTACTTGGAATCATGGGAGTTTAACAAACAAATACCAGCCCCTGCTGAGCCTTTTCAGACCAGCAGCTTATGGGTGATTCAGTTGCATCCGAGGCTTTTAGACTGATCAATTCTTAATCACAAAGCGCAAAAATTATTCTCAGACTTATGTCAGTTTCTTTGGACACCTTTGTTAACAATCTGCTTCAAATCATTTTTTTAAAAGAAACTGCAGACACTGTTTTTATTGACTCCCCACTTGTAAAATGTTTATAGCTTGTTAATTTATATTTACCCCTTTACTTTTGCCTGCAAATCAACATCACTTAGCACAGTTTGGTTACACTTTGTCCAAAGGAAATTACAGAAGCCTGCTATGGGGCTAAAATGAAGGAAAGCTGAGGAAAATCAATACACTGCTGATTAAACAGATCGTAGCAAATTCACGGCTGCACGGTACAGCATGGAGCATCAGTGTGGTGCCTGTCTAGCAGTTAATGTGCTTTCAGTCAGGTGAAGGAAATTTCAGAATAAGGCAAAATCCCCCAGAAAAGCAAGAACCACCTTACCTAAGAATGTCTGCGCCTGTATGAAACCTACATTTTGTGTAAGGCAGTATTTCACTGGGGGATTAATGGAATGCATTTATTTAAAAAAAAATAAAGTTGTATCTTTATTGTGACATTTACCCTGAGTATTACGAAAGAACTGAATGACATTACAAGATAATCTGTTGCCAGAAGTCAAGTTTTTTGTTTGGTTTTCTTTTCTTTCCTTGTTATGGAATCTTAGGTCTACTGACATTTTGTTGTATGATTTCTATTTGGCGATTTGGCAATAATCAAAATGACTGAGAGGTAGAATATTTACTGAGAATATTTTCATAGCCCATGAAACTATGCTAAGCCGTTTGGAAAGAATCATTTCGTTCCCCATTTTAGACTAGAAGAATGAATAGGAAATAAATAAGGTATGAAAAGAAAATGTAGTTCATGCATAATTTTTTTTTTTAAAAAAGTGTACTGAGAAGGTATAATATGAATGTGGCACAGTTGTAAGACCAACATTTGTTTTTGCAGTGTAGAGAAAGGTGGCATTTGGGTGACAGGGATGATCTGAGGTATCCTGAGTAAAGTAAAGGTACTCTGAGTTAAAGCATCAACCAGTTTCCATGCTTCCCAGCTCCCAGGCTCTTCAATTCCAGTACTCTGAGAACTATAGGAAAGTGTGCATGCCCTGAACAGTTTGGGAGGCGGTATATTCCTCAGTGCAATCTGAAGATTGTGTTTCACTGTACTCAAAGTGCCTTAAAGACAGGAGAAAAGAAACATCAAAAAAGGTTAAATACATTTTTTTTGGAAAAATATAATTAGAAAAAAATTTATCTCAACATCTTCAGGTTTTTTTGGACCTACAGATTTGTCCGCTTGCCTTTTATCTTTTTATCAAGGGTTTTGTTTTTTAAGTTGGCTACACCAGGTTGAAGTTTGTGGCGGTAGTTAGCCCTTGTTCATTCAGGATAACTAGGGCCTTGATATGTTATGGTATTCTGGCAGATAAAATTCAGTAGTAAATCCTTATCCTAAAAAATACACATGAGAAAATTATGTTCTATACACAAGAGCCAACTTAAGTCTTAATCTCTGTTGTTTTTAATTCTCTCTTTTTCAAAATATCAAAGTCTTTCAAATGGTAACATGGTTAAGTTCTTTGCCAAATTCCATGTGTTAAAATGAAGGTGTTTTTGAGTCATCAAAGCTTATAAAAAGACCTTTAACAAGTAAACAGCTTTTCTCCTTTTTTTTTTTTTTTTTTAAACTGGAAGATGTGGTATAAGAAAACACATTCATGGACACCATATGTGAACCAAGTTTCATCCCAAGATTTTGAGATTTTTTGATAATTCCTAGAAAATGAAGGATTTAAATTTATAGTCTGAAGAGGTCCACTCGGTAACACTGTGGTTATACGTGTAAGAGAATATTTTTACCATGTGTATGTACATATATAAAATTCAAGGTGTTAGGCTCTGGTTATTCTATTTTTAAAATATTTAACAATCTTGCTTAGAAAATCGAAAGTGCAGGCAGTCTTCCGTGGTTCAGGATCATGAACAGTGATCATTACAGCAATATTTCTATTTCAGTGGAAACAGTGGCATTTCTTTCTTGTGTTCTGGTAAACTATCACCATTTTTATGGGTAAGGCTCAAAAAAATTGCAATCACTTATAACTCATTGCAACATACTTTTGTGACATGAGGAGAGTAAATCAATGGATATCGATGGAAAAAATAAGTATTTTGGAAAACAGGAAAATACCTATATTTAAAATCTGGATTGGTCTGCTAGGCTAATTGTGTGTTTAATATGCCCACAAGATGTGTATTTTTCTTCCTTTGTGGCATCAGAGAAAAACTAAAATGAAGTGATGTGTCAGAATAGAAAGAGGTAATAGGAGAAGAAAGGACTGAATAATATAAATATCACAATGATTTTCTAAGTCTCGTGATGTATGTAGACATTTTTACATTTCCATAGTTGCAATAAGTTAACAGTGGTTGTTTGTAAACATGCTTTACCTATTTAAAATCCATACACTGTGAGAATCAGAGAGCTGGCAGGGCTTTGAATACCCTTTGGTAGAAACCCACTTTTTCTTATTAATACGTGGTAATTTATCACCATTAAGTATATGATCCCTCTGGAAAAAAAAATTGATGCACATTGCTCTCGAGACTATAATTTCAGTGTTCATGATATTAATCTTTAATTAAATTACAGTTATTTTAGAAATGTATATCCTTAATTAAATTACGCCATGCTAATAAAGAAGAAATGACTATGGCACGATTAAAACGCGTTTAAAAACACACTACTGCATTTTGAATGCTGTCTGTCATCTCCCAAGTATGACTAACTAGGCTTCAGAAATGACTAGAAAGTCAACTGAAAAATTGCCAAGTAAAACTGTTTGGCTCTTTAAAAGAACTGTGCATTAAAATTTTGGACAGTTTCTCAATTAAATCTAAATATACTCCTTATAGTATATACAGTATTACATTTCTAAATTAATTGCCATACTCCCATTTGTTAAAGAATTTCACTCCATGTGAAAAGCAAAGTCTCACTAGATGTGAATTTTACACTGTGCTAGATCAATCCCAATACCAGTAAATGGATATTATTAAACAGCATGGGGTAGTACAAACTGGGAAAGAAAACTTGTAGTGTGCTGCCTTTGAGCAGACCTGGCTTGCATGCTGTGACAGGGCAATTGTCGACATGCTTTTTCATGCCAATCTGCAGCTTTTTCAACTCTAGATGCTATGGCAACCAGGGTTTAACAGACTAAGCAGCTAACAAGCTTCCCTGATGGAATTGTCTGGTTGTGTGATTGCCTTGTCTTAGGGAAAATATAAAATAGAATGAAGACGCTTGTGGACATTTGTCAAACTGATTATAATTTGGACAGTTGAATCATAATTGTCTGTTGTGTACTGTACAGGGGTGACATATGCTGTTTTCCACGTTCTCTGCAGAGGACACCATTGCATTCCCGCATAGGCGACGCTTCCCTTGGGAACAATGGGTCCTGGTTGCTGTGGGTTTGGTGCAACATGGCTCTCCCCATCTCACACCAGATCATCTGGGGAAGAAAAGAACCGTGAATAGTTGGAATTTTTTTTTCCTCTTTGAAAAGTCTTATATTTGATTTGAGCTATATTTGTGTGAGACGTAATGAACACAAGTTCATGTGAAAAGATATTTCTCTTTTACAAAATGTTCATGTTCATAGGGTAAGTTGTAGATCAAAATATGCAGGTGAATTAATTTGTTATTTATGATTGGGCATAATTTTAGTTCTTTGAGAATATTGATTTTTAAAATTTGCAACCACTTAAACATGTATTTGTGTCACCAATCATATGCATAATTTAAAACACTGAGAAAATAATCAAGCTTCTCTGATGGAATGGTCTTGTTTTAATACTGCCTTGTCCTATCGAAAATGAATAGAAGATACTCTTTTTATTGTTTTAAATGATTAAAATCCTACTAATAAAATTTAAGTCTCTTTAAATAGTCAAAGGCATTGTATTTTCAAGATCATTGCAAGCAAAACTTTTCTTTTTGTAGAAGGTATAAATCTTTAAAAAAAATTAAAAAATTTGAACTAACATTTTAAATGAAAAGTGAAATATCATGGAACAAAAAATTTGGTTTCCATCTTATAGGTGATATCTTACATAAAATGAACTATTTTGCAAGGCAACCTCACCCATTAAAGAAGATAGATTTTATAGGATGTGGTGAAATAAATTACTTTGGTGGACTTCAAAAAATACCTGTATTCTGACTTGAAGGTAAAAGTTTAATAATGTTTTCAAAAGGCTCTGAATTAGTGGAGGTTTTTAAAGTATAAACTGAGGGTAAGAAGATTTTAGTCTGGCGTGGACCTCACCGAAAGGGTAGAAATTAATCTGTTAGCACACTCTCTTGGGTCCTGTCTCACTAGCCACAGAGCCCTGCTGTTTTCTTTCTGGTTTAGATCTTCATATACTTCAAATCAATGCCCTTGATGTGAGATACCAAGGACTCAGAAAATGTAGGGTTCTCCCTCCCCTTCATTTCAATAGAATGGACTGCAGTCCAACTTGCCTTTAAAAGAAATCTTCAAAATTGTAAACAATGACTGACGTCTAGATGGTGCAGTTTTTAGAACAGGCCCGTTCCTAGTTTGAGAGAACCCATTCTTTTTCTGAAACAGAAAGGTCTCAGAGTAAGAACACCTTCTTGTATGATGAGGGGCATCCACAAGGTGAGAAATGACATTGGGAGCATCTTGCTCACTCCACAAAGAACATTCTCTAGACTAAGTTGTAAAAAATCTTACAGCGGAGTTATAGGGTACCAATATTAATAAGCTAAGAACGGCTGCCAAAAAACGTCATTTTGTATCAACATTAATAATTTTCACAAAAATAGCTTTTAATCACTGGGCTCCCAGGTCTTCCCTTCTAATTCTATCTTAGTTTTGAACTTGGCCTCCTTTATTAGTTACTTCTATGCCTGTCACTTTCCTGTTATCAGCTAGTGTTACACCAGGGAGACCTTTGTTCCTTTTATTTCCCTGAAGAATATAACGTCTCTCCTACCCAATAGGGAGCTTAATTGAGTCATATGATAAATTAATACCATTTGGCGTAAAGGAAAAGCATCTTTTCAATGAGAATGACAATATAGACTCCGATTTTTCTTCTGACTATCAAGGCTTCAGAGGGGAACGGACGTGGGTTTTACCTATGAATTTATCAAAATGCCTTTTAATTCAACAGACTTGAACTTAGAACATGATAGATGTTCCTCCTTTGGATTTCAGAAAGCTATACTGAAAGCAAAGGAAAGCTTTCACTCACCGCAGAGCAAATGTGAGCGTCCAGGTGCTTTTATTAGCTCAGTGACAATTTTCCAGAGTAGAAGGGAAGTATAGTATAAGATGCTAGTATTCTCATTCTTGTTTAAGAACGAAAACTGAGTAAAAAGTGGTACTAACCTGATTACAAACGTGAATTTCAGCAAGGTTGGGAGGTTACTGTGCCTTTGTGAAATATTTTGTATCAATAAAATGTGCCTTATATTCAGTATTTGGAGTTTCTGTGTATCATCAAAAAATAGGCAAATATTGATGATCCCATCTTAAAGCTTAGACCTAAACAAAAGACTTGAGTTTATGAACTCACGCAAGAGGGCTAATTATTAAAAGAAGCTAAGGTGAGTCCTCCCCTTTTTTTAAAAAACTTTTTGATTTTGTTATTCTTTTTCTTTGCCAGGACTTAGAATATCTTATTAGTTCCTTAGCAGTAGGGTCATTTCTCCATTCTGAAAGACAGAGTGAAGCTACACCATCTCCTACATTGGCTGATCAGTGAAAAGTCTTGTCATGCCTCTATGGAATTGAATTAAAGTCCTAACTTACGTCATTTACAATGGAAGAATAGTATGGAAGTCATTAACATTTTAGCACAAATTAGTTTAAAGTATTATCATCTTGATCATATTACCAAAGTTCCACTTGGAGTTGGCAGAGGGCGACTCTGACTTCCTGCCCAGCCTCAGTCTTCTATGCAAAATTCTCACCATAAGGGACTGGGGGAATGAGTAGCAAAGAAGAGCAGCCGTCATGGTGGCATGCCATCTCCTTCAAAGGGCTTACAGGTCCCCGACTAGTGTGAGGTGTGCAGGGAAATTAAAATAGAAGCAAAACCTCTGCCTGGAAACAGTAGAAACTCCTCCTTGAGTTTCAGAGGGGAGCTTGGAGCAAAAGATGAAGTGTATAATAAGTAGGCCGTAGCACCAATTTGAGCATTTGTGTAAGACTGGGAGGTCTTATAGGTACAGGGAGGTGAAATGATGTTGTTTTGAGTTTGATTGATTTTTTTCCGTAAGGTCTAATTGAACCGGATGACAGTCATTTAGATGACTAGACCTCCATCAAACCACGAAAGGCTACCATTAGACTGCAGACAGTTGTGACTTTTTAAATTTCCCTGCTCAGTTCCATATTTTCTCTGTGACAATGCATATTTTAAGCTCATTTTGTTTTGGGGTAATGCTCTCAGTTGAACCAAGTTTTCTAAAAAATATCATATGAAAAATGTTAGTGGTTTGTTTGTTTTTTTTTTTTTTTCCCCTTGAGCTTAAAGTAATTGCGCCTAGGGTGTCAGCAAGCTTTTGTGGCTACACAGTGCCCTGCAGCCTCTTGGCAGGTTCTCTCCGGTACGGTTCTCTCCTTCGGAAGGTTCAGCATGTCTCTGGAACTAAGGGCGTGGGCTGCAAATCTTGTGTGAACTGGGGAAATGCGTAACCCCTGTGGAGGGACGTTGGAAAAGTTAGTGGGGCATGGGGAAGGTTGAGGGGAGAGGACCAGCCAGGCAGGGAGTGCGACCACCCCAGGGCAAGACCACAGAGGTCACTATAAGGCTTTAATGGCCTCCAAGGATTTTTATTCAAATTGGCCTGAACATAATTAGTAGTTATTTGTCTACATCCAGTTTCAGAAATGTTGCAGCCGTTTTTGTCGTCTTTCTCTCTGAAACTCACCTACATACACTGGGCCTCTTCCTGTGACTCCTCTCTTTCAAGTCGCCAGGGCTTAAAATTAAAATCTTTCCTATTACTCTTAAAATAACTCACACAAAAAAATCATAGGGCATTATTTGAAAATATCATCTGGAATGAACTTTTTGAAAACTTCCAACGCTCTTTTTTCATACAAAGAACAGAAGCAAAATGAACGTAATCATAATAATCACAACAGTAATATGTTAATTAACAAGCTAACATTTATTCAATACTAGATTCCAGGTTCTCACTTAACTGTTTTGATGTTCGAATTCACCTAATCCTCCCAATAACCTTAAGAGGTAGGTACTTTTATTTGTATTATACGGGTAGTATAAGTGAAATCCAGGAAGTTACTGATTTGCTCCGTGATAAGAAGTTTGGAACCAAATAACCCCAGATTCAAAATTCTTAACCCTCAATATCTTCCGTTGGTGCTTCAAAAGCTGAGTTCTAATCCTAGGTACTAATGAATAGCTTTCATTCTTCCCCTGTATATCTGATATTAATTACCACTGATGAACATGGCAAACTTCCCGACATCATCCGGTTGTATGTTCTTGCTGCTTGTACTTATATCTAACTCTTTACAGGGTTCTAAACAAAATAAGGGTTTGGAAGTTCATTCATAAAACTCTATCAATAAGATTATAATTCTGTAGTATGGGGTGATAATACCATTTTTTGAATATCACCACGTTCTGGGTGAGGTGCTGGGTGCTTTCCTGGTACATCAACATCATAAAGGAGACATTAGTATCTCTATTTGCACATAAAGAAACTTCCACAGAAAACTTGTTAGTGACTAGCAGTGAGATTCAGCCAAGGTATGCCTGAATCTACATCTTTCTTTCAAAGTTTATTTCTAAGCCTACGGTATTTTATATTGTAGAAATCAAGAATTATGGGAACGAGGACTTAAAATATTTCTCCAATCTTATCTGTGGTAAAGAAAAAGAAATACGTTATGTCATTAGTGGCATCAGGGAGACAGCATGGATTTAGTCTTTTCAAAAGTTATTTGAGAATGTATATGGTTATACTCAGCACCTCAGCTCACAATGCTCTCTCTCTGTCCCGTAGCAGAGTTGACAATTTATACATTATACATATATGTATTTTTAAAATTTCCTTTACAGTGTGTTAATCTTGCTCTAGAGTCCAAGTCTTGTTTATAAACAAAAGAAACTGTACTCTGCCAATTATAGGTAGTTCATCTCTCCCAGGTTAAAATAGTTGTAGTGATTGTCAAATATGTCCACTATTCTTCGATACGTCCCTCTTCAGAAGGCGGAAGCTTCTTCGACCTTGGAGTGTAGCCTTACTTAGTGATTTGCTTTAAAAGAAAAGAATGTGGAGGAATTGACAAGGTGTCACTTCTGAGATTAGGACATGAAGGTGTTACAGTTTGCTCTCTTTTTCTCTGTATCACTCGCTCTGGGAAAAGTCAACTGTTACATCATGAGGATGCTCAAAAACCCCACAGAGAGGCCCACAAGGGCCGCCAGCTAATAGCTGGTGAGTAAACAAAGCTTTCTGGCAATAGCCATGTGAATGAGTTTGGAAACAGATCTTGAAGCCCTAATGAAGTCTTCAGATGGTACAAACCCTGGCTGACGTGTTGTTTATAATCTCATGGGCAATGCAGAGCCACAGACACCAAGCTAAGCCAGTCCTGCATTCCTCACCAATAGACACTTCATGATAATTTGGTGTTGTAAGCCAGTTTGGGGGTAGTTTATCATACAGCTAGTCCAATAGTCTTGGGAAGTAATATTCAGTCAATTAAAATTCAATCTCACTGGAAGGGCTGGTTGTCCTCAAAGTCCTTAAAGAATCTCTCCATCACCAGTCCCTTCCAAGATGGCATATGGTGCATGGGTGCAGAGGAAAGCTTCTGGGGAGTGTTTTGCACTGTCCTTTAGGCCTTGTTCCCTGTGCTGAGGGGACTCTTCATTCCACGTAGGCACTTGCTTTTTCAGGCAGGACCCACCTGGCCTGCTCCAGGGTGATGTTAATTTTGAACTTACCCATTGCTTCTGCACGTGACATATTGTGAAATATTGCTATTGTCTTTCATTCTCAGTTGAGAATGTGGACATTTTGGATGCCGCATGTAACAAGGGACCTGATCCTTTACCAGCACAGATTGTTCCTAGTCCACAGCTCTTGAGGCACCACACTCTCTAGATACAGAGATTCTCCAAGGTCTCCGATTTTTCTAGGCTGTGTTTTAAGGTCCAAGGAACAAATCCTTTCCCTGGGAATCCCTCACAATTTTCTTTATTATAATAGCAAAATACTGGAAACTGCCTAAGTATCCACACACAGGAAAAGTCACTGAATCCACTGGGGTACACGATGGAGTGCTGTGTGTCTGCAGAGGGAATGAGGAAAACCGTTTCAGAATATATTCTGTAGATGAAAGAAAATGGAAATGTGTCTCTAGTATGTGACTCTTCATCCAAGGAAGAAGATGTAAGATCTTATGTGTAAGATAATAATGTATCTGCTTATTTGTGGAAAAGAAATGTAGGAAGGATAGAACAGAAACTAGTGATTAGTTACATAAAGGGGTGAGTAGAAAAGAGGTGCAAACAAAGGGAAAGGGGAACATGGCACAAGCTTGAGGGAGGAGCAACATTGTTGTGAATAGACATTTTATAGCTGTTACTTTTTGAACCATGATATCGTTTAGACCTCCATGTATTATTTCCCAATCTAACACTACAGGCTTAAGTTTAGTCTTTTTCTCATTCTCATTAACAGTCTCTTTCTCTGAATTTGAGAAATAGGGCTCTTGATATTGACATTATATTTTATTTATTTGTTCAAAGGAATGAGGGATTTCAAAACAAGAATAGAGTTTAAAGAAATCCCAGTGGCCAAAGCTGGAACAAATTGAATAATTCTAGATTTGAATTATAGCCAATAGAATAAAACAAATGTTATGATTGTATATTGATATAAAGCTATAAATGAAAAAGTCAATAAATAGAAGAGAAGAGACAATTCTCCTTCACATTACACTATAAATTAATAATTCTAGTGGGAATAAGGGAAATAGAAAATCATCGTTAAACAGACATCACAGAAGCATGGGTTGTATTTATCCATCTGTATACAGGAAGTTCCCAAATTATAAACATCCAGCTTACAAATAACTGACACTTATCAACAGAGGCTATCATAGTAAGTGCCTGAGTTACAAACATCTGACTGATGTATGACTCACCCTTACAAATAGAGGCTATACAGGTAATAGGTAAATACACTTGTCGCAACTTACAAACAAATTCAACTTAAGAACAAATCTATAGAACCTAACTTATTTATAACCCAGGAACTGTCCCTATGCATATATTGTTTGAACCATTAGTGTATTCTAAAATTAATGAATGATAAGAAACAGAATATTTACTAAGTTTAAAAGTATTTCTTCACAAGATATATATTAATTACAAAAGGAAAAGATGACAGTAAAGGAAGGTGACAGACATAATTTATTTTAGTAATAAATCACTACACCATCGTATACTTCATGATACAATGGACTGGGAGGACCTTTATATCACTTCAATTTTATTTTTGTCAACAAAGCATCACCTTAATTTAATTATGAGAAAACAACAGATAAAGACAAATTGAGGGATAGTATAAAAAAAAGTGGCAAGAATTTTTTTAAAATGTCAAGATCTGGGCATGTGGTACACACTTGTAATTTTAGTAATTTGGGAGGCTGAGGCAGGAGGATTGCTTGAGCTCAAGAGTCTAAGACTAGCCTGGACAACATGGCAAGACCCCTATCTCTACAAAAAAATTTTTAAAAATGGCAGGGCATGGTGGTATTTACCTGTAATTCCAGCTACTGGGGAGGCTGAAGAAGGAGGATTTCTTGATCCCAGGAATTCTAAGCTGCAGTGAGCTATGATGACTCCACTGCAGTCTAGCCCTGGCAACAGAGTGAGAACCTATCTCAACAACAACAACAACAACAACAAGTCAAGAACATGAAAGGCAAAAGAATTCCAAGGAATTGTCACATATGTAAGACCCTAAAGAGATATGACAACTGAATGCAATATGGAACCTTGGATCAGCTCTTAGACTATAAAAATTCTAATATAGTCTGTGCATAAATAAATAATATGGTTAATGTTCATTCTTTAATAGTTAAACTATGATAATGAAAGATGTTATTATGGAAAGTAGGGCAGAGATGCACAGGAATTCTCTGTAGCAGGCATCCCCAATCTTTCTGGCACTAAGGACCAGTTTCATGGAAGACAGTGTTTCTGTGGATGGGGGTTGGGAGAATGGTTTGGGAAGGATTCCAGCTCTTACATTTCCACGTCAGATCATCAGGCATTAGATTCTCATAAGGAGTCCACAACCTAGATTCCTCACACGTACAGGTTACATGTTACATCTGACGCTCCGATGAGAATCTAATGACGCTGCTTATCTGAAGGAGGCAGGGAGCAGGTGCTGATAGGACTGTCCCCGGGAGCCGCTGGGAACACAGATGAAGCTTCCCTTGTTAACCCGCTGCTCGCCTGCTGCAGACCCAGTTCCTAACAGGCCTCTGGCAGGTACGGGGTCTGTAGCCTGAAGGTTGGGGATTGTAGCTCTGTAGCATTTTGTAAATCTGAAAGTCTAAATTAATTCTTGAAAAAGTAAGTTTAAAGAATCTTAGCAAAGCTGGGCGTGGTGGTTCATGCCTTTTATCCTAGAATTCTGGGAGGCCCAGGCGAGTGGATTGCCTGGGCTCAGGAGTTTCAGACCAGTCTGAGCAAGAGCCAGACTCCATCTCTTTCAAAAAAAAAAAAAAATAGCCAGGCATTGTGGTGAGTGCCTGTAGTCCTGGCTACCAGGGAGGCTGAGGAAAGAGAATTGCTTGAGACCAAGAGTTTGAAGTTGCTGTGAGTTATGACGCTAAGGCACTCTACTGAGGGGGACATAGTGAGACTCTGCCTTAGAATATAAATGTGTTGATACAATGATTAACCAAATGATATGAAAGTTATGTTAACCAGCTTGATGAAGGTGTTTCAAATTGTATATGAAACAGCACAATGTACCCCATGTTTGCATCAATCTACACAGAAATCAATTAATAAAAAAAAAGAAAAAAAAAAGAAAAATGTGGCAGACATAATTGAAGACCCCGTCGACAAGCAAATGGCTGAAATGTCAGAAATCAAGTTCAGAAGGTGGGTAGCAAATAAGATTAACAGAATGGAAGAAAGGAACGAAGTAGAAGTTCAAGAAATGATTCAAAAGATCTCTCAAGAAATTATTCAAAACATTTCTCAAAAATTATTCAAAAGATACCTCAAGAAGTCATTCAAAAGATGTATCAAGAACTCAACAACTTGAAAGATAATATGATCAAAGACTTTGAAACACTGAGACAAGAGGTTGCAGCCCTCAAGGATCTGAAAGACACAGTGGAATCCCTCCGTAACAGGGTGGAACATGCAGAAAAAAGGATCTCTGACTCTGAAGACAAAGCTTTTGAAGAAGCCAAGGAATACAATGATCAAAAGAAATGGAGAGTAAAAAAGGATCTCACTCTCAGAGAACTCTCAGATAATTCGAAGAAAACTAATATTCGCCTTATAGGAATCCCTAAATGTGATGAAGTTGCTTGACAAAACACAGAGGCTCTTCTTCATGAAATTATGACAGAGAACTTTACAGACATGCCAAGAGATTCTGAAATGCAGATAGCAGATAGTTTCAGAACCCCAGCATGACTCAACCCAAACAAGACATCCCCCAGACACATCATAATTAACTTCACCAAAGTTAAGATGAAAGAGAAAATTCTGAAAGCAGTCAGACGTAAAAAAAACATTACCTACAAGGGGAAGAGTATTAGGATGACTGCAGATCTCTCAGCTGAATCCTTTCAGGCCAGAAGAGGATGGTCATCGACTTTTAATCTCCTAAAACATAAGAACTTTCAACCCAGGATCCTGTATCCAGCTAAACTGAGTTTCATCTATGATGGAGAAATTAAATATTTTAACAACGTTCACATGTTGAAGAAATTTGTCATTACAAAACCAGCTCTCCAGGATATTCTCAGACCTATCATCCATCATGACCAGTGCAATCCTCCACCACAAAAGTAAACTCACTCAGAAACTTTTGATCAAATTCCAACTTCCACTTCCACAATGGCAAAAGTATTAAAAATGTCTACTGGACTTTCGAGCAACTCGATGTCCAAAATTTTACCAGGCTTATCAATAATTTCT